>PVKE010010923.1:6203-30161 GCA_004027555.1 Craseonycteris thonglongyai
TATCTTCAGTGCATATTTATTTCTATTTTACTTTTGACAGATAGAGAGAGAGACAGAGACAGAGACAGCTAGAGAACCGAACTGTGGGAACTCCCCAGTTCAGCATGTGGGTCCTGCCTGGGCCGGAGCCGGGATTCAATCCTCGGTCCTCGTGGCCTCAAAGCGAGCGCTCAACCCGCTGAGCCGTCCCGGCTTTCCCTCTCCTATCCTTTATATCTGCTTCTTCCTTTCATTTCCACTGCCACTGGTGAAATTCTGCTTTTCTTTACTTCTCATCTAGGTTGCTTGAACAACTGCTTCATCAGTTTCTTGACTTTCCCTTCAAGTTTATCTTTAACAAAGATGCTGGACTAATCTTTCCATAATACAGTTTTAAACTTTTGATGCGTAACTCAAATATCCTCCTTCTTGCTTACAGAACAAATTTTAATCTACCGTAGGCCATCATTCACTCATTTTTGTGCTCCTGTCCTAATTTATTTTTGTGAATCTTTTCCTATTAGTCTATTTTATATACATTACATAAACTAAATACATTTATAAACTTCAGGTGCTGAAATGAAACTATACATTGTTCCTCTATATGTCTTTTACTATCTAATCTCTACATTCTTCATGTCTTTCCTAAGCCTAGGATACTTTTCCAAATTCCATCAATCCTTCAGGCATGTCATGAAGTTGTTTTCAAAGTCTTCAAAGTAGTTAATAGTCTTCTTTCTAAAAGTTTTGGAGAATTTTCATTAATTTTTTATAGAATTTATTTTATACATAAAACATATTTAGTAAGTATTTTTCTCACCTACTAAAGTATGAAAGTTTCTTGAGAATAGAGTCTAAAGTAGTTGCACTTTGCAAGCTCTACTGTGTCAAGTAGAAAGATACTAAACATAGTAGATGCCCAATTATTTGGTGGACAAATGATCAAAATAATTAGCTTAATGAATTAGTATTTAGCAGTTCTATATCTGTGGGTGTTACATAAAAATCTATATATGGGATCCTTATGAATATTATTGATAATTATGAAATGAAATTTATTGGTTTTGGTAATCTGATTAGTTTCATAAACTGGATCAGTGTTTACTCAGTTATTCTCCACATCACCGTTGGATTTTTCTTTTTACTGTTTTTGACAGAGAGAGAGAGAGATACAGAGACAGAGACAAAGAGAAGAGGGAGGGCCCAGAACAGTCTTCATAGTTGCACATCATTGGTTTTTCCACATACGGTAGTTTAATTCCACAGGTGGGAGTGAGGCTGCACAGGGCAGTAACTGGGTGGGGTCTTCACCCTGGTGAGAACTGAAATGGGGGCACTCCCCAGTTCAGCATATGGGGCCACATGGGCTGGGGCCGGGATTCGATCCTCGGTCCCTGGAACTGCAAAGTGAGCGCTTAACCCACTGAGCCATCCTGGCTTCCCCACCACATCACCTTTGGGATCCCACACAGGTACCTAAGAATTTCCCTCCTTGGGAACGAGAAAGAGTAGGCAAACAGAATTCTCTACCTTAAACTTTACCTTCAACTAAAACTGTACCATTCTGTGTGTTGGCCTTCCTATTAAGACTATTTAAAAAATATACTTTTGAAATCCTTTTAGATTTCACTCGGGCACCCTCTGATTCTATATTGGTTTCAAGTCTCTATTCCACATGTAAACATCTTCACATAGAAACTAGGTAAGTGATCTGTGTTTTGGTTAAATTTACTATCATATATATATATACAAAAATGGTAGCACAAAAGTGGTGTTTTTGTTAATTTTGTATCATGTTCATCTATAATACCTGACTTTGTCTGAGACATAACATTCCCTAATAGTCACTGATTTCAATCCTTGATCTGACTTTGGACCTAAGAACTAGTTAGCTGGTGAATCTTAAAGATATCACTATATTTCCAGACATTTTTAATAGATTTGAAAGATTCATGAGAGATGGTTATACAGCCTTCTATTATATTTCTGTAAAACACAATGACAAAACTTTAAATCACTTAGGCTTATGGTAGCCTGTCCCCTTCCCCACCGAGTAGAAAACACTGATCTTCAATAAATCTAAAATGTATCTTCACTGCATTTTTAGATTCCTGGTTAGTTACACAATTCTAAATTCATTATTTAGGAGGAAAATACCTGTTTAAGTCACGGTGTATAATTGGCTGTGTCAGATTATGAAGGTACTCCATACCTTTTGCAACATCTACTGCAATAATTAATTTAGACTGCAAATCAAGAATCCTAGAATTTAAAAATACATTTAATGAGGGTGAAATAGTCAAAACCAATATAATATCTTTCTAAAAGAAATCAATGATGTATGTGATTTGTTATTCTGTATAATTTCACCCATCTCCCCCCACCCTTTTTGCTTTATTGAAGGCAAAAATCCAATAAATCTGGAAAATAGCTCTTCTACATCAGATAATGTTTAATTTTAGATCAATTCAGGGACCAATCTCTTTTATTTAAAATATTCTACTTACTTTTATAATAATTGTAGTATTACACCTAATTTCTTTGTAACAATATAAAAACAGAATCTACTTAAATCACTGAGTGAAACCACATTCTCATTATTGTATTAATAGATCTATGAGGTGAATTCAAATTAGACTTGTGCAAAAATTTTCTTTTCAAAAACTTAAAAAAAATAAACACTGTAACCCATGGTAATTATTTCTTCTGTTTACATACACTTGCTTTATTGGTATATCAAATTTAGCCAAATTATTATGAACTTCAGTTACTAAATTTCTTGAATTTATTATCTTCAACTGAATTCTAGTACGAAGGCACTGAAATATTTATGCTCACTGATTATTTGGCACAAATTATTAGCCATCTTTAAATGTCACATTTTCTAGCACTCAGATTCCAGAAGGTCAAGTCTTATCCAAGCAGATAGCCTCTGAGATGTTGCAAGGGTCATTCTAGTAACATGAAAAATAACTAGGAACAAGAGACTCCATACCTCTTCTGTTCATGAAGGAGGGAGAATAGAGAACCCCCTGATATGTACTGGGTGACAATGGCAAACTGGCTGGGATCATTCAAGCAAGCACCCACAAACTGAATTACACAAGGATGGTTAAGCCGGCAGAGAATGGACACCTCTCGGCAAAACATGTCCACATCTGACTTGGAACAGTAGGTGTTGGCTCGATAACTAGAAATGGTAGCAACAGGAAATTCTCAGTCAACTGATGAATCAAAACAAGGGCCTCACTATTCATATGCTTCTCAAAGTACACAGTTACACTTGATGTTAAATTTTCTTATTTGCTTGCTTACCGCTTTATAGCCACTATTTTATTTCTGCATCGTCCTTTATATACTTTCCCAAAAGAACCTAAAATTGTTTAAGAGAAATAAATAAATATACTATTTTGAACTCCTTAAACTAAAGCAGACCATTATTTTTTTAGTTTACCTGAGCCAATAATCTCATGAAACTCAATTTCTGAGAGCTGAAGATGGAAATGTGAAGGCAATCCAGCCCTTAGGAGGAGAACATCAGCCTTCTCTGCAAAGAGGAAGTGTTATTTCATTTTTTAAGACAAAAGGACACATGTGGATATGCATACAAGCAATCTAATATGTAATTTACTTAACCAAAAAGTCATTTGCTAGTAACATGTAATTTTCCAGCTTTAACTGACTAGTTGGAGATCCTAAACCTTTATCATGAATGATTCCTTTCCCAGAGGGATCAGAGCTAAGAGTTTATTCCTTATTCCTGATCTGAACAACAACTAGCTTGTTCGTATGACATGGAAAGTTTGGGGTGCCTTCCATGTCACCTCAAGATAAGAACTTTATCTGGACAATCCCTGCAACCTATCATAATAGGCTTAGCCAAGTATTTATAAACTAACTCCCAAAGGGCAACTAATTAGTATTAGGAAATAAGCACATGGATCATTCAAAGGAGACATCAAAAACCAAAAAATAGTATTAAAAGACTTCAAATTCTAAATACCTACATATAAATTTACGGTTGAGTCATATTTTTTACATTCCTGATTCAATGGGATTAATTTCTGTGTGCAACATACATTCAAAATAGTTCCCAAAGTATTACTTATTTGGGATCTTTTAAAAAATGATTCCCTGCCCCCATTTTTTCCCTCATGAAAAACCTATTCTCAGTTCTTTTTAAGGTATCTTAATGTTCATAATTTATATTTCATTAAGAATACAAATGTCTATGAAAATTTGATCTTTCTTTAATACTGATAGTACATTTTTACTGTTACACCTAATGAACTGAGAAGGGATATACGAAACTGTGCAGTACATGAGGTTAATTATGGAAAGAATGGTATGTTGATAATACTGTTTATGCTTATATAATAGCCATCATTTGTAATATATAAAACAAAATAGAAAGTTATCATAGTTGAGGCAATAGTTATCTTAGTAATAAAAGATAACACTTATACCATATTAAAATACCTTTTGTCATGCTTTTAATCTTCCCCAAGGGGGATGGAATAGACACATAGGAGCCATCTAGAAATCAAATTATATTATACAGTTGAAAGTAGCAATCAGTTTTTTCTACATAAAAGTCAAACATTATGACAATAAGCAGGTGACAAACAAATTTGCTGAGAAAACCAAAAGAGACTATAGCTTAAACCCAGGTCTTTCTCTGGATACTAGACCTGTACAGAAAAATACTTATTTATAAAGTATATAGAAGTATTAAAAATCCAAGGTCTAGTAGACTCTTGCATATTTAATTTGTGTCTGGATATGTATATTCTCTTTCCTGCCTTAAGAGGTTACTGCAATGGAAAGTGACTGCTCTCAGCTTACCCAGACTTTTCTAGTCATGAACAAGCCTCATTAGCTTCCAATCCAGAAAATGTTAAACTTGGAGGAAATGCAGATTGGTGAGTTAGAAAATAGCCCAAGTGGAGGTTTTTTATCTTGAGCCTCACCCAACCATATATTTTTTTTAAAAAGAAAGCTAATCTGATATGTTCTCCTCCTTCACTCCAGAACAGTAGTAATAGAAACACAGGTTTACCATTAAGAACAACATTATACTAACAACAAAAACTAAATAAAAAAGAGGGTACCTCCTCCAGGCTGAGAATATTCATTATAGGGCAATTCATCCTGTGGTCTCTTATAATGCTTCAGGAGTGTGACAATTGCATCATGCCCTTTATAAAAAGACAAAAAGAACAAAAGGTCTTAATTTTTGTTTGATTTATTCAGCTTATTACCTAATTAAAAAATGACCAGCAGTATCTTGAAACATAGAATATATCTTAAGAGATAATATATTACAATAGAATTGTAGTAACTTCATTCATTAAAAATAATTCAATAAGACTCTATTGTATGTGAGGTACTATGCTGGGTACTGGGAATACAATGAACAAAATATCTACTTTTAAGAAGCTCATATAATAAACAAATAATAATAATGATGAGAATTTCTAAATGAGGCAATATTATGTGCTATGAGAGTAATGTATGTAAAAAGGGAACATTAAAAGGATGAAAGTCACACAGGGTAACCAGAAGGGAGAGATGTATTTGCTGTGATTGAGCATTACATTTAGTTGACAACTGCACCCTAACACGTCATGAAGTAATTTATATAAATCTTTGTGGCAGGAGAAAGCTGGCTGTCCACTTATATTTGTACCCCACATTCATTCATGGAGTGATTTTTTTTTTTTAATTGAGAATGGCTGCCCAGCCAAGGCCAAAAGGTCCCTATTCCCTTTGAGTTGAATTGTGGCCTGTGACAAATTCTCACAAAAAGAACACAAGCAAAAGCGGTATGAATTCCAGGTCTGGGGTTTTAAAAACAGGTGATCTTTCTCTACTCTCACAATTGGCTGGCTGGGTGCTGAGGGTTCTGAAGCCTTAGGGTATGGGAGAAAGCCATCCACTGACCAGAATGCCCACCTTAGACTGTTACACAACTGAAATATAAACTTATGTTATATATAACACCACCAAAATTGTAGGGTTTATTAATTGTAGTAGAGACTTATTGTGAAAGATTAAAAATGCTAAGTGCTTCTCTGAGTAGACCAATAATTTTTTTAAAGATTTATTTTATTGATTTTTGACAGAGAGAAACAGACAGAGAGGCAGAGAGAATGGGGAGGGCCCAGAGCAGTCTCCATTGTTGACAGCATTAGTTTTCCACATAGTTTCACTCCACAGGTGGGCCCAGGGCTGTGCAGAGCCAGAACTGGGCAGTGGGCCTCCAGCGAAGGGAGGCATGCCCCTGTGGGAATTGAATAGGATTGGGGAGCACACCCTGTTTAGCATATGGGTCTACACAGGCTAGGCCAGGACTCAGTCCTCAGACCCAGGGCTGTAATGTGAGTGCTCAACCCTCTGAGCCATCCCAGGTTCCCTAGATTAACTTAAATAATCTTATGCAACAAATTTTGGTCTTTCAACACCTCATCATAAAACTTTTCACGCTCCATGACAATTTTGTTTTACAACTAACATAGTCCTCACTGTCTCAACACTTAATCTAGATTTTTCCTTTGACCACATACTGTTCATAACATAAAATATGCTTTCGGCAGGTGCTGTACTTCCTGAAAGACAAAAAATAAACCCTACAATATTATGAAAAGTCTAGAAGGTTTAGGCATTTTTCGCTCATTTCAGAAAAAAATCTTTGCCCATCTGCCAGATACAGAAATGTTTTCTTTATTCCTTATATCCAACTGCCTCACAACTGTAGATATTATGAAGGGCCACTGATATATTACATGAGTTTCTTCTGTTTCTTTGTGTGTGATGAGATCCTCATTCAGGCTGTCCTATATTTCTTTCCATTCAAATGTATTTCTCAGTAACACCCACTTGAACTTCTCAGTGTTTTACACACTGCATTTGCAATTTTGATATATTCTAAGCTGGTTTCATAGAAATTCTCAAGTACTTCAAAAAACTTAGCCTCATTAAATTCTCCTGAATCTACTAACATTTTCATCTTTTTCAATTTTGTTTGAAATATATTATATTGGTTTCAGGTGTATAACAGTGATGAGAGATTTATATAATTTAAAAAATAGTCATTCTGATACATCTGGTTCCCATCTGACACCATATATTGTTAATACAATATTATTGATTGCCCCATGCTATACTTTATATCCCTGTGACTATTTTATAACTAGGGGTTTGTACTTCTTAAGTTCTTCTCCTGTTTTCATCCATCCTGCTAGCCCTCTTCCCATCACACCAACAAATCTAGTATCCATTTGACACCACACATACCGGTAGTTACTGCAACATTATTGACTACATTCTGATGCTATACCATACATCCCCATAACTATTACTTTATAAAAATCAATATGAACTTCTCAATCCCATCTCCTTATTTTGCCCACTCCCCCAACCCTCCTCTCATCTGGCAACAAACCAAATATTTTCTGTATCTATGAATTTGTTCTTATTTTGCTTTTTTATTTTCTCTTTGGATTTCCCAATGAGCAAAGTCAACTTGCCAGTCTTCCTCTGTTTGACACTCTACTCAGTACAATACCTTGCATGTCTTTTAATTCGAGCTTTTAATCCATTTAAATTAAAAATAACTGTTGATAGATATGTAGCTATTGTCATTTTATTATTCATAAGTTTTGCTTTTTTTTACCCTATTTTAAAGAAGTCCCTCTAATACTCCTTATAGTATTGGTTTGATAATGATGAACTCCTTTTGTTTTTCTCTTGTCTAGAAGTCCTTTATCTGCCCTTCAATTTTCAATGATAGCCTTGCTGGATATATTAATATTGGTTGTAGATCTTTGGTTTTCATCACATTGAATATTTTCTGCCAGTTCCTTCCGGCCTGAAAAGTGTCTATTGAGAAATCAGCTGGCAGTCTTATGAGAGCTCCCTTATAAGTTACTACTTGCCTTTCTCTTGCTTGTTTTAGAATTTTCTCTTTGTCTTTAACCTTTGGCATTTTAATTATGCTGTGTTTTGGTGTGGGCCTGTTTGGGTTCATCTTGTTTGGAACTCTCTGTGCTTCCTGGGTCTGTATAACTATTTTCTTCACCAGGTTAGTAAATGCTCAGCCACCAACTTCTTCCTCCTCTCTCCCATGAGCTCTGTGCTCCCTCTTCCCTCCTCCTCAGTTTGCCCCTTGCCCACCTGCAGGTAGTTCTGTATGATGAGTGGGTCTGTTAGCTGTGTTTATGTATTGCATAGGGAATCTGTTGAATTATAGTTGTTCTATTTGTTGTAATTTCTAAGATAGTTTTCCAGGAGCACATCTCATGATGCCATTTTAGTTCCAATCTCTCTACTGTTTTAGGTTGTCTTTGACATCACAGATGCATCCAATACACTTTTTTCTGGACTCTAAATTGTTTATAAGATTTTTAATGTTTATGGCTACTTCTATAGCTGAAATATTATCTCTTTCAATTAATCTAATGTAAGTTTGGAATGTAGACATGATCTCTTGCAAATGACAACCACAACTTCGAACAGGGATTTTCAAACCATTTTCTCAACGTAACAGGACACATTTCTTGAGAAAGAAAATATGAACTAAGCCCATCAAACATGATTAAAATTTTATCAATTGATGGACCCAAGGACAAAAATCTTGTATTCCCATGCTCTAATAATGTACCATAATTGTTTCTTTCAAAGTCACAAAAGTGTTTTTAGTTCTTCAACTCTAAGTGTATATATATATATATATATGGAAGTGTTTGTGTACTTTCACTGCAAAACATTCAATATCTATTGATAAACAGTTGACAGCACACTAGAGACAATTGTGTATAATGTGTGTTCCATAACCAATGTGGGGAAATCTGGGATGGCTCAGTGGGTTGAGTGCTCACTTTGCAGTGCCAGGGACCGAGGATCGAGTCCCGGCCCCGGTCCGTGCGGAACCATGCACTGGACTGGGGAGTTCCCCCAGTTCAGTTCTCTCTCTGTCTCTGTCTCTGTCTCTGTATCTCTCTCTCATTCTGTCAAAAATTAATATGAAATGAATGGACTTAAAAAAATCCCAAACATAACCAATGTGATAATTGACTTCTTCACAAGCTGAATGGGGCTTAGGGACCACCTCTTGAATTCTCCGCCTCTGCAGATGAGCAAGAGAGGTAGGGTGGGCAACATCTGATCATTGCTGACTTATGAAACCTGACTAGATACAGTCAGTGGAACTTCCTCTTTCATCACAATAGTAGTTTTACTGCATGCATTAATTAGCGTAGAGCCTTCTGATAAATAAAAAACCTGCCTTCAATTTTTTTACAAAAAAAATTAAAATGGGACAAAATTGACATAATAAATGGTGGGACAGTCAGGAACCATGAAAAAAATTAGTATCATCCTATTTAAAATGGTACATACGGTCAGCTTAGTAAGCACACACATGTAGAGTAGTGTTTCTCCAACTTTTTAATGTGTATAAGAATTGAATGGAGTGCACGTTAAACCACAGATTCCTGAGCTCTCCCCAGAGATTCTGATTTAAAAGGTCTGTAGTATGACCAGAGCATTACTTTTTTAACAAAGGCTCTGGTGATGATGATGAGTTTACCCTTTGATACTATAGATGTGTACGTTTATAGGTTGAGTTTTGATTTTTTTTTAAAGATTTATTTTTATTGTTTTTGACAGAGAGAGAGAGAGAGAGAGAGAGAGAGAGAGAGAGAGAGAGAGAGAGAGAGATACAGAGACAGAGAGAAGGGGGAGGACCCCGAACAGTCTCCATAGATGTACATCATTGGTTTTTCCACATAGTTTCATTCCACTGGTGGGCACGAGGCTGCACAGGGCAGGAACTGGGCCGGAGTCTTGCCCCAGTGAGAATTGAACTGGGGGCACTCCCTAGTTCAGCATATGGGTCCACACGGGCCGGGGCCGGGATTCGATCCTCGGTCCCCGGGGCTGCAAAGTGAGCACTTAACCCACTGAGCCATCCTGGCTTCCCCTGAGTTTTTATTTTAATGCAGGTGAGATGGGAACTACTGGAAGATTTTAATTAAAGGACATGATTGATTTTACTTTAAAAATTTTTCATTTATTAGATCAGAATTGATGATGCAACTTTGTTAGAATGTATAGAATTAAACAAGATAATATTTATAATATGCCTAACAGCTCTGACACATAAATATGCCTTTCGGATCTTTTCACTGATTTTCTTGCCTTACTATTGTGTCCCCAAGAATTGTAAAGGTAATTGAAAACTCCTTTATGAAAATTCAGATAAAATTTTTAATTACTATAATAATGCATTTCATTTGTATTATGGATGTTGTCCATTACTACAAACTTAGTGGCTTAAACAATAAAATTTTATTATCTTAAAGTTTAGGCAGATACAAGTCAAGCACAGTCCTCACTAGGCTAAAATCAAGTATTGGTAGGGCTACACTCCTTTCTAGAGACCCTAGAGGCAAGTCAGCTTCTTGGCCTTTTCTACCTTCTAGAGGCCCTGATAGTCCTTGGCTTGTGGCTCTCTTTCTATACCTTCAAAGCCAGCAAGGTCTGGCTGAGTCCTTCTGACATCCTATCACTGACTTGCTTGTTCCCCTCTCACATTTGAAAACCTCTAACATTACTTTGGATTCACTGGGATAACCCAGGATAATATTTTTCTCTTAAAGTCAGCTACTTCACAGATAATTTCATCTGTAAATTTGATGCCCCTTTGTCATGTAAGGCCACATATGCACAGGTTCCAGGGAATAGGACCTGGCCATTTTGGGGGGGTCCATTACTCTGCCTGCCACTCAGTGTGATGAAAACTTTAGTGAATCTTGTTTGTGTGTTGATGCTGCTTCCTGTCGACCATCTCCCTTCCTGTCCCATATTTGAAGACCATTTTAGCTTTAGGATAGAAGTATCATCACCATCAACAACAAAAAAAATCTCACTGGAATTAAAATACATCTTCATCTGTCCCATTGCTAGTTTTGTAGGTTTCTGGAGTTTTATTTGCCCCATTCCACCCTGTCTTCCCCCATTTTAATCAGACCTGTGAAGCTGTTGGAGTTATTCTTTTACCTAATGGTGTTTTTAAGTATTTGGGACTAGATAAAAACAGAAACAGAAACAAACATATGTTTTTCTTATTTCTGTTTTTCCTAGGAGACGCTCTTTGGGGAAAGAAAACAACCCAAACATTTACTCAAGCATAACAAAGCTTAATTCACTGAGTCCACCTCCTCTCCTGTACTGTCTGCAGCTGACAAGCCAGGAGAGAACTGCATCCCCCAGTGAAGCAGAAAGTCACATATGAATGCTGAATGCTGTGTAAGTCAGCAATCACACCCTTGATGTTACCTTTCACTTCAACAGCTCTCTTGACTCCACTTGCTCTGAGCAGTTTCAATTTCCTGCCAGCAGAGTCGCACATTTGCTGCCATCATCTTTGGGATGCTTTACATCAAGAGACTAATGAGTGCCTGGGTTCTGGCTGATGGTAAGCAAGAGGCTTCCAGGGAAATGCCAAGAGGCCTATTCAGCTCTGGAAGGCATCTTTGCCTGATTTCCCACTTCCTGCTGATTGTGGGCTAAGGCGCACACATATGGGAAATTCTCCACTGCTACAATTGCTCTGACAAGTTACCAAAGTGTATGCTACAAAATCTGAAAACTACAAGGGCCAGTTCACTGAAACTTGGCTACAAAGAGTTAAGCAGAAAAATGCTTTGATGGAACTCACTAAATAGATTTAAGTCACTTAAGACAAACTCCTGATAATGGATAACCCAGATAATCAAGGCACACTGATGGAATACATCCAAAGATAATCAAGCTTCCTCTAATTAAATAAAATGTTTTCCTATAGGTAAGAATTTACTATCTACATCCAATTATTGTTCTCAACTAGGAGGTTGCTGTTATAAGCCTAATGCAGTTACAGTAATGATTGGTACTTACAGCCTACATTGGAGCCCCTGAGGGTTTTGGCAAGTGAGACCCTTCTGCTGGCTTGAAGTCTTTCATTTCTTGTTACCCACTCTTCCAGTCCTATGTGTAGTCCCAAATTCCATTCTTTCCCTTTAATTTGTATTCTTGTGTTCCTTTAGCTCCCTCCCATGTCCTCAAGCCTCTTTGTTTTCAACTTTCCAAGTAGCTCTTTATTTAAAAATCTGGGTTGTTGTTTAAGGTTACAAGTCCATCCAAAGGGCTGTTACAAACACGATTTTGTATTTACATCATAGTTATGCAAGCAACAGAGGATTCATAATGATTCAAGAAGGAAAAATTCACATTTTATGTTTCCCTATAAGGTTGTTTCTCTGTCGTACCATTTCATCTTAGGAACAATGAATGCTGTTTATTGCTAATGAGAGGTTATTTTAAGAACATAAAAAAAAGCCATGTTATGAAAATTATTTTAAGAACTAAGTTTGAATATTAATGGTACCAGAACTATGATCTTCTCCCTGACTTTATAACTCTGAGGTCCTCTGTGTCCAAGGTTAAGTGGAGAACATGGAAATTTGGTCTTGATTACGGTACAAAAGCCAAGGGATCTCTATTGAACTCATATGTCCCACATGTCCAGGTCATCAAAGAAGCAGTCTGGATCTTTCTTTATACCTGCTTCAAAGAATAGAACTTTCACAACAATGATATAGATGAAATTTTCCTCAATATTTTATATCTCTTCTCATCATGGTAAAAACTAGCTTTTAGAAGCAATGAAAAGTGGGTTCAGAGGGTGACTGCTGATGTGTGCCTTTCTATGACTCACCTTCCTCCTGAGAGCCCTGGTCCCACACATTGTCAATGAAATCAGAGGCAACAAAAATTCTAGACTTGCTACATAGTCTCGTGACTTGAACCCAAACAATGCTTTAATTTTATATTAAAGAAAGGGAGCATACTTCCTCTGTCCCTCATTATCCTTGTTCCTTAATCACCAGTCCCAAACAAGAATGCCACCAGTTCTTTGCCTTGAGATAAGAATCCACAAGCATGAGTGCTTTTGCAATGAACATTATATACAAACCAAATCATTTAGCTTTCCTCTTTTCTTTTTTATTCTCCTTTTCATTTGGCCTTTCTTTCCTCTTCCCTTTTCTGCTACAAATATTTATAGGGAGCACACCTTAGGTACCAGCTCAAATAACATCTTCCCAGGAAAGCCCTCCATGACTTCCCAATTATAAATAGTGCCCTTGAACTTTTTAATAACCATTGCATTTCCTTATTTTATGCAAAACACTTATCATTACCCAATAGTTTCTATTTGTTTTCTTGCTTGAAACCTGTCTCTTCCTGCTAGAAATGGCAGATTTCCTTAGAGCACGGAGATATTATCTGTGCAAATCACTGTTTTACCTCAGTTCCTAGTATGTGTCTATGACATTTTAGGTTTGTAATAAATTTTTATTTGAATGAATGATTGGTACAAGAAAGATACGATGTTGAAGTAGTAATGCTCTTTACTCATGTAAAACATGTTTTCTAATAGAAAAGAAAAAATAATTAAATAAATGCTCACTCAAAATTTATTTAGCCACACTGTAGGAAGGAAAAGTAGAAGATGGTGTGAATATTAGGGAAAAGTTCCTTGAAGAGTTGTTTTATAAACTAAATAGAAAGATGAGTATGAGTTGATTAAGCAAAAAGAGAAGAGAAAAGCATTCCAGCCAGAGGAAAAACTTTCATAATTTCAATGCATAGAAGGAGTAATTTTACTTGGAGCATTCTTTAAAATCCTCTGCCTATTAATTTGAGTATTAGGATTGTGCAGTTAATTAGTCTATAATACACACACACACACACACACACACACACACACACACATACGATATACCTATGGAGACAATAGAATGGTGCTAATTAGTATTCTTGAGAACATCAACTATATTATGTCAGACCTGATCTCATTTAGTGAGACATGAATAGAATATTATGATTGAAATATCTGCTTATACTCTCTTTTACTTCAACAAACATGTACTGAGAATCTGTTAGGAATCAGACATTGAATCAAGTTTTTGGAATACAAAAATTAATATCCCAAAATCTTGCACTCAAAAAGTTTACAATTTGATAAGAGAGTATTTCAATATGAAGTGGCAAATACAGAGACAGAGACGTGCATGTGATAATAAAACATAAAGGACATGTCCACTTGGTTGGACTATAAGGGAATACTTTCTAAAAGAGAGTACCCACAAACAGAGTCTTGAAGGCTAAGCAGAAATCAGAAATTTAAAGAGTGAAGTGGGATGAGGAGAATGGAAGAGTTCAGAGACAGAGAGAACTACACGAGACATGGCCTGGAAACATGGAATAACATGATATGCGTAGGGACAACAAATACATTTGTATGTCTATCATGTGACTAGGTACTGTCTCACAGGGTTATTGTATAGATGTGATGAGTTAATACAAATGAAGTGTTTATAACATGCCTGGCTCAAAGTACACACCCAGTGGATGCTGTTGAGCCAGTGAATGTGATGATGATTGTGGTATGTAGGGTCATCTAGGTGAAAGAAGGGACTGAACATGAAGTTTGAGAAGTAGGAAATGCACAGGGCAGGGACATAGGCTATCCATTTGTTACTCCGGTTTGATAACAAGCTGGGACTTTTTCCAATAAGTGGTAATGTGGCAGTTAAGGGTTTTAAGCTGGAGAGTGATATGGTCCTATCTGCACCCTGAATGTATCTCTCAGACTATAGTTGGCAAATGGTTTCAAAAGATGCCAAAGATAAAAATAGAGTAGTTATGAGGCTATAAAATGGACCAGGAGAAAAATTATAAGGGTATGTATTAAAACAATGATAGTAAAAAACAATAAATAAGAATAGATTAAAAATTTATCTATAAAGTAAAATAAACAAAGAGTTTTTGAATGAAAAATTATGGGGTGTGGGTGTAGGAGGTTGAAGGAGACAAAGTAGTTAAGCATCAATCCAGATTTCTGACTTATGTGACTAAATTGATGGTAATGCCATTAAATAATAGAGTAAATAAGGGATACAGTAGGAGTTACTGACTGATGTAGACAAAAAAAAATTTTAATTTCAGTCGTGGAGTTGTTGAGAATTACATGTTCCTCAGATCCCCAAATAAAGAAATCTAGCCTGTCAGCTGGTGCGGTGATTTGAAAATATGGCTAAAAATTCCTTGACACTTCTTCATGAATGTTGGAGAAAATCCTGTAAGTAAAGAGATTTTCAAATTTGTGTTAAAGTTTTAAATATTATTTTTATAATTGCATGCAAATATACATATTAGATAATAATTTTACATCAGTTTAATATTTTATTATTGTTATTATTTTATTCTTAAATTCATTGGTGTGACATGGATCAGCAAAAATTACTTTATTATTTTGATTGGTAATTTTATCTCCTTGATCTTGCTTTATCCTGAGGTTTTAAAATGAATGGTATTACTTGAGTCATAAATAGGAGATATCAATATAACATAACAACACATGGTTTTATATATCCCAAGTTTGTCCAGTGGTGTTTGACAGAGATATAGATCCTTCATTAGTAAGTTTATAGAGAATGTCCATTATCTTAATATGACAATATGTCATATTTCTTATCAAACACTAAAGCAAGTAAATCAGATCATGAAATTTGGGAGTTATGTGGAACTTGATTGAATCTCTACTGTGCACTTAATAACAGATACCACCGTTTTTATTGAAAATTTGCTGTGTTCCAGACATTTACATCTTATCCCTAACCCTCAGCAAAATTCTGTAAAGTTGTTATTAATTTACTCATTTTCAGTTTGAAGATTAAAGCTTAGAGAGGTGAAATAACTTGTTCAAAGTCATTAAGTAATGAGAATAGAATTTGGATATAGATCTATCTGATTATGAAGTGAGATGGTGAGAACTTGACCTCTACAAGACAGAGCACCATTTGATACCAACTTTTCACTTAATGGCTGTGTGGTTTGGACAAGTGTGACCTAGCTCTAAATCTTAATCTATCTGAAACAGAAAGATAATACCAATTTAAAGGGTTATTTTGATAATTAAATTATATATACATACAAATGCATGTATAATAGGTGCTTAAATAAATGAACATTCTCTTCTAGTTTAATGTACGTGTCTTCTTACATAGTAATTCTGTTTCAAAAAGTCTTCTATGTGTTATCTTACTAGAAGAATGAAAATTTTTCTCATTTAGAACTGGTATTATTTTATTGATTTGCTTTTAAAGGAAAGTGTAACTAAGCATGTAGAAATGTACCCAGTATGTACAAAATCACACATAGATTTTCAAATTCTATCTAAATCTGTTGTGAATTCCTTCCCCTATCTTATCCTTAATTTGACTTAGCTTACTAAACTAGATTCACTAAACCAAGCTAGGTTCATTAAAGTCTAAATAAGTTAGAATTGAATACAGAATAAACTTCAAAATGTATAATCCACTGATGAAAACTTATCAAAATATCTAATGAATTCACCTCTTCTCTACCCCTCATCTCTCACTTGTTTTACTGGCTGAAAACCGTAGAAACCACCAACTGTAAGACTTCATTATTTTTAGAGAATACACTATAGTATATTTACTATAAATAATTCACACCATACTACACTTGTCAGAGGGAATGAACAAACTATATATCATGGTATGGGAGCCTTGATTTTTATTGCTTTTGCTCACTTACTCACTAATTCTCCAACTGCAGCTCATTGTCACTGTGAATTAGAGTGGTTCTGCTGTATACAAATACTGTATTTTAGGTAATTAGATGTTGTGATAGGACTCTCTGTAAATCACTTTAACTGGTATCAGTACTGAAGCAAATAAGTTTTTAGTTCTGTTTCTAGTTTGGGTTATTTTCTGACTGTAAACAGACTGACACAAAGGAGGGCTTTTTTTTTGTCAAAGGCAGCCTTTTCAAATCTAACTGCCAGACACATGATTGAGCTATGCATTCAATTCTAATTGGCTGAGCTCTTTTCAATTTGGCAGTTTCATCTTTAATGCAATGGATATAAGATTATGTGTAGGTCTTTTCAATGCTTTCTCCAAACTAGTGCTGAGGGCAGAGGATTTGAATGTAAACAGGCTGCTGGCTATTTCTTCTGGCCAATTTAAATTGATTCATACAAGTCCTTTGTACCACAGGGAAAGGGCAGAACAAATCCAAGTGAGTGAGACAGCTATCACTACTTTCAGATGGAATAGTAGAAAAGGAGGGGCAGACTTGGGAAGGGAAAACACTCTAAATATTGTAGAAATGGAACTCTAGCAGTCTAGCGGAGAAATACTGAAACTTAACAAGTAGACTACTGTGTAGACTCCAGGTGACCAGGAAAATTATTACTAAGAATAATTTTGAGGGGAAGCTGGGATGGCTCAGTGGGTTAAGCGCTCATTTTGCAGCCCCAGGGATTGAGGATCAAATCCCAGTCCCTGCCTTTGCGGACCCATATGCTGAACTGGGGAGTGACCCCAGTTCAGTTCTCATTGGGGTGAGACCCTGGCCCAGTTCCTGCCCTGTGCAGCCCCGCGCCCACCTGTGGAATGAAACTATGTGGAAAAACCAATGATGTGCAACTATGAAGACTCTTCTGGGCCCTCCCCCTACTCTTTGTCTCTCTCTGTCAAAAACAATAAAAATAAATCTTAAAAAAAGGAATAATTTTGATATCTTTAGGATAAAACGGCTGTGTAAATAAGAAACAAAACAAAACAAAAACAGACTCATAGAAACAGGGGTGACAGGGATGGTTATCAGAAGGGAATGAGTAGGGGATAGGTCAAAAAGATAAAGGAAAATATAGTTAATATTTTGATAACATTGCATGGTGACAAATGATTACTAGAATTAGTTGGGTGATCATGTTGTAGGATATAAAATTTTGAATCTATTCTGTACACCTGAAACTAATATAAATAACATAATATTGTATACTAACTACATTTAAATAAAGAATTTTAAAGGCTTATATAATTGGAAAGTATTTTTCATATTTGATCCTATAGGAAGCAATTTTAAGTAAACTCTTTTCTGGAAGTATTCCAAAATAAAGTAAAACAACTCTTCCAGAACTCCAAAGGACCCCTAAATGTGCTATATCGGAATAGCAGAGATAAGATCAGCAAAAAATTTTATTTGTGTCAGGTGAAAAATTTATCTTAGAAGCATTTAAACAGAGATGAATGCTGCTGAGAAAGATTCAGTTCTCTGTCAACAGGATAGACTAACATGAACTATTTAAATTGGGCACATCCAAAAGTAGTCCTTTTCAAATATACAGACTTTGGTTATGAGGCTCCCTTTTGGTTTGTCTCTCCTGGGAAAGAAAACCATCGTGGGGTCATTTCTACATTATCTCTAGTCTATAAATAAGGAACTCCAAGTGCAGCTTTAGTGATTCTGCAACTCTATTTCCAACTTGTTCAGGAAAATTCTTAGTATGCCACATCCATTAATTTGATGATTCCTTCTCCGAGGGAGAAAGGGAAACATTTCTTCATCCGAAGAAAATAGGGACAGCATACCATTGACAATATTTTAACAAGGCCATTTCAATCCTCCTTGAGCAAATGAAAACAATGCAATGTTTCTCTAGCAAGAGAAAATAGCAACAATTTCATTTTGTTGGTTTGATTTGCTCTGCCCTAAGACACATGCAAAACATCCATCTGTCTCCTGAGTACTAACATTCAATTTGTTAAAATTCATAGTAATAATGAAATGCAACAGTGAGGCCTGGCATATTAGTTGAACAAATAAGGGTGACAAACATGGCATATGCTGCAGATACCAATGGCTCAGTCCTTTAAGCTAAAGGATTTGTTTTGTTTTCATTTGGTAGGAAATCTTAGGAGCTTATGCAACGACTCATTGTTTCATAAAGTGTGTGATTCCATAAAAAAATAAAGTAAAACCAGTTTTCAACTATTACTCTCAATCAGTTAAAAACAAAGAAAGCCAACCCCTGTGAAGAGCTAGTTGCAACAGCTATTTCTGAGTTGTCTTCTGAAAGACTAGTATTTTGTGAAGTCTTTTTCTGAAACTCCAATTTCTTGAGACACATTGCCTGGAATAATTTGAATAAATGCAGTATGTTGAGTAACTAGAACTTAGTAAGGACTCTGGAAGCTTCAGAATATGTAAGATTTTCCAACTGCTACTCAAATAGAGAACTACCTGGAATTTCTTTTAGTAGGACATGACACCGACCAGCAATGTACATAGAAGGGAAAGCCGGGATGGCTCAGTGGGTTAAGTGCTCACTTTGAAGCCCCGGGGAGCGAGAATCGAATCCCGGCCCCAGGCCATGTGGACCCATGTGGACCCATGTGCTGAACTGGGGTGTGCCCCCCAGTTCAGTTCTTGCCGGGGCCCATGCGAGAGGCTCCCAGCCCAGTTCCTGCCCTGCACAGCCCCGCACCCACCTGTGGAGTAAAACTATATGGAAAACTAATGCTGTCAACTATGGAGACTGCTCTGGGCCTGCCCCCTTCTCTCTGTCTCTGTCTCTCTCTGTCTGTCAAAATCAATAAAATAAATCTTAAAAAGAAAAAGAAAAAAGAAATGTACATAGATGTTCTTCAAAAGACATGTGTGTAAATGTTCACAGCAACAATATTTTTTAAAGATTTATTTTTATTGTTTTTGACAGAGAGAGAAAGATACAGAGACAGAGACAGAGAGAAGGGGGAGGGCCAAGAACAGTCTCCATAGTTGCACATCATTTGTTTTTCCACATAGTTTCATTCCACAGGTGGGAGTGGGGCTGCATAGGGTAGGCACTGGGCCAGGGTCTTCACCCCGGTGGGAACTGAACTGGGGGCACTCCCCAGTTCAGCATATGGGTCCACATGGCCAGGGCCGGGATTTGATCCTCAGTCCCCGGGGTTGCAAAGTGAACGCTTAACCCACTGAGCCATCTCGGCTTCCCCAGCAACAATATTCTTATTAACCCATAAATCAAAATTATCCAAATGCCCCCATACAGCAGAATAAATAAATACGTTGTGATATAGCTGCAAAATAGCATACTACACAATAAGTATGGACGATCTACAACTACCTGCAACAATACATATAAATCTCACAAACTGTTGGTCAAAACAAACCAGATACAAAGATGGACATACCATTCCATTCCATTTATATAAACTACAGAAAGAGGCAGAGCTAATATATAACTCAAGAAGACAGAGGTTATCTATCCTTTTGGGGAAGTGATTGGAAGAGAAGATAAGTGGGCTTTATGGGAGCTGTGCATGATTAGTTTTTTTCATCTGGATGCCGAGTGAGCTCAGTTTGTGAAGATCCCTTGAACTATTATGTGCAAACATGTGTGAGTATTTATACAATGTAAATAAAAATTGAAAAACATAGCAGGCCTATATCTATCTCATTCCCTACTATTCCAAATCTGTTCATGTATCTCTATTAAAGTAACTGCTATAACACTTTTTTCACTAGCATTCATCAGACCTACGTGTTTTTCTTTCTCCTTGTCTATGTGGTTATAGTAGCTCCCCATTTTTATCAATCAAAATCTGTCTCTTTTTTTTATTATTGGACTTTCATATCCTACTTCAGGCAGAAAACCTTTTAGATCAACTTGGTATCCTGAGAAGTCTTCAAGTTTAGTAAATGCTCTCCTTTCATATGGCCTTTTTTTTTTTCTTAAGATTTATTATTTTTGACAGAGAGAGACAGAGACTAAGAGAGAGAGAGAGAGACAGAGAGAGAGAGAGAGAGAGAGAGAGAGAGAGAGAGAGAGAAGCGGGGAGTGCCCAGAGCAGTCTCCATAGTTCTACAACATCAGTTTTCAATATGGTTTAGTACCACACAGGTGAGCAGGGGCTGCACAGGGCAGGAACCAGGCTGGGGGCCTCCTGCGTGGGAGGCATGCTCCCACAAGCTGGAGGCTGAATCAGGGGGCCTCCTACACATGGGAAGCTCGCACCAGCGAGAAGCAAACTGGGGGCCTACCTCATAGGAGACACACCCCAGTTCAGTATATAGGGACTGCATGGGCCAGGGCCAGGATTCAATCCTCAGTCCCCAGGGCTGCAAAGTGAGCTCTCAAACTTAATCCACTGAGTCATCCCAGCTTCCCCTCATATGGTCTTCTGAGTTTGGCATTTAAAAAGATAAGAACACTTCTTTACATACTTTAAACATCCTAATAAGGCAATGCAGATATCAGAGTACGACATATTTCACAGTATTTAGATGTAACTCTCAGATTTCAAATGGCAATGTATACTGTTTCATGTTGTCTTGAAATTTAACCTCCATTGGAGCTTATATTTATAGAACTCATTTATGTATAGCTTGCTTATGAGGTACAATATATCTTAATAGCAATGACAAAGGTGCTATTTCCCCTTCTGACTGTCTCTAGTTTCCTTTTCAGTAAAATGAAGATTTAATTATTGATCATTTTTGTTTCTATTCTAATATTATTACCAACATTATCATTACTGAAATACCAATTAAGTGCTTATTTTGTTCCATTTACTGTTCAAAACAATTTGTACAAACTTTCTCATTTACTCTTTACAATCTTGTAAAATAGGAGTTATATTTTTTTAAGATTAATTTTATTGTTTTTGACACAGAGAAAGAGACAGAGACAGAAAGAAGGGAGAGGGCCCAGAGCAGTCTCCATAGCTGTACATCATCAGCTTTCACTATGGTTTTCTTCCCCACAGGTGGGCCGGGGACTGCACAGGGCTGGAACCAGGCCAGGGGCCTCCCTCATGGGAAGCATGCTCTCATGAGCTGGGGGTTGAATTGGGGGCCTCTCATGTGGAAAGAAGCGAACTGGGGGCTTACCACATGGGAAGCACACCCCAGTTCAACATATGGGTCCACATCGGCTGGGGCTAGGGCCAGGGACTCCATGCTCAGACCCCAGGGCTTCAAGGTGAGCAGTCAACCCACTGAGCCATCCCAGCTCCCCTTAGCAGCCGTTTTTCTCATTTTCCAGAAGAAGAAACTAAAGTTCTGCAATAATTGATAACTTGTCTAAGATCAAAGATTATGGCTTGATTTAAACGTAGCTTTTCTCACATCAGAGCCTAAGCTCTTACCACTGTGAGTTCAAGTTTATACATGAGTACTAATCATTGGCTCCCTTACTTTTTCTAGGCAGATATTGTCAGCAGAGTTAGTTATGACAAATATTCTTTTTCTTGTATTTATTTTTAAAAATATGAATTCACATCAAAATCCCCCTACATAAGAGATAAAGATTAGCTCTATATTTACTATAAGAAAGTAACTATCACTACCTGTCACATATTTTTTCTCTAGTACCTAATAATGTGATGGCACATTTTCTTTTCAAAGTGCCAATATTCAGAGTGCCTTTAATCTGCAGCTCAGAAGTTGTATAAGCTAGTGATGGGCTACTGAGCTCTTTGATTTAAGTCACCAAAAACTGAAATATAATCCTCAGAGAAATGGAAATGTACAAATCATGCAAGCAAAATAATTATTGATGCATTGACATAATCTATACACACCATTTCAAGTATCACTACAGAGATATAATGATGACAAATATACCTTTTTCATAAGCCCACATCAAACATGTCTGCTCATCCTTTTCACCACTAGACCTGCTGGGATCACAAGCTACCAGATTCATATCAGCTCCATTATCCAGTAGGAATTGAACCAAGCGAATGTGACCATGGTAGCAAGCAGAGTGTAATCCTATAATAGAACAGAATAAAAGTGTAAAAGGAAAAATGTGGAAAACAGCTCTAATTTTCAAAAAACGGTCATTATCACATAATAACATTGTTGTCAGAGATATAAAGCAAAGGTTTGTAACATTGATAAAGAATTAATGTTATTACTGAGCAAACTTTATATTTTATGCAAAAGAAGTATCCTATTCTAGTTGATCTTCCATACAGACTACCTTTTGTTTAGCACAAGTTCTAGTATTTCTGTATCTACTGTAATTACCAAAAACAATGTTAGCATCTTTCTACAAATCAAAAACAAAGACCTCAATCAAGTGTGCTTTTTCAGTAGCAAACCAAAGAGAGGGCATCATGGTCAGTTTGTTCTTAGAGCAAGTCACAAGGAATGCATTGATTATAGATAATTTAGGAGGATAATGGAACTGACCCAAAGTCAGTCTGCTTTTATTATCACCATGCACTATCAATTCTGATATAATTGATAAACTACCCCTCCCCATTGGTATTGACCACTCCTACTGCCCTCTTCCTTCTTGAGCACATACCTGTTTATGAGCATTAATATGAATCCGAAATGGGTGATGTTCTCACCAGTCTTACCTGTGTGCCCATCCCTTCCTTGGTGGTTGATGCTTATGACGTTCTGATCAAGAAGAAATTTTACCAGGTCAATGCTCTTGCCATAGGTACAAGCACTGAAAAAATACACCATAAATAAAATAGAAGGCCCTTGTTATGGGCTAAATTGCATGATTCCCAAATTAATATGTTGAAGTCCTAACTTACACAACCTCACAATGTCACTATATTTAAAGAGGTACAATTAAAAAGCTAATTAAGTTACAATTAAATCATTAAGTTGGGCCTTAATCTAATATGACTGGTCTCCTTACAGGAAGGGGGGATTGATACACAGGTGACAGAAACAGAAGAAAAACCATGTGAAGATACAGGGAGAATGTGGCCATCTACAAGCCAAGGAGAGAGGCTTCAAAGAATCCAAAAATGTTGGCACTTTGATCGTGGACTTCCAGCCTCCAAAACTGTGAGAAAATAAGTTTCTGGTGACCAAGCAACCTACTCTGTGGTATTTTATATGGCAGCCCTAGAAATCTAACACAGCCCTGATTTATCCATGCTATTCTAGATGCTGGTGTACATACAGAAGTACTGAATAGACAGAGAAGAGAGAGAGAGGGAAGAAAAGAGGAGCAGGTGATGAAAAACAAGCACATATAGAATCAAGTCCTGATTCTCACATCTAGACCTTCAAGAAAGGACT
>PVKE010010923.1:30261-41584 GCA_004027555.1 Craseonycteris thonglongyai
AGGATCGAATCCCGGCTCCGGCCCAGGCAGGACCCACGTGCTGAACTGGGGAGTTCCCACAGTTCGGTTCTCTAACTGTCTCTGTCTCTGTCTCTCTCTCTATCTGTCAAAAAGTAAAATAGAAATAACTATGCACTGAAGACAAAAAGATAATTTCTCTCTATAAATGTGAAAAGATAAAAAAAATAAAATAAAAAAAAAGAAAGGACTACAGCCTAGTATTTTAACAAATATTTCCAATGATATCGATCCTTTCTCATAAAAGAGAGATTATATTGCAAGTGGTCCATGTAGTTTTAGCTACAGGATCTAGGCATTCTGCAGGACAATCAAATAGGGGAACTAAGGAGGGACATTTAGTCAAATCCAGGTCACAGCCTGAAAATTTCCCCTGCAAAAACCATGCACTATCTTTCTGGAGACTATTCTCCGTTAGAGGGCAAGATTTCAAGGCTGTTATTTGACTGAGGGAGTACTGGTTGTGGAGTTAAAAATCCAAAGCTCTGGCACATACTACCATCCAGAAGACCTCAGACTAGTTCTTTGGCCTCTTTAGTTTTACCACCTAAAAATAATAAGACTTTTTTTACCTGCCACGTTGTTACTAAAATTTCACATAACTTGATTCTTTTGGAAGTAGAGGAGTGCTAATTGGCAGTTCTTCCTTGATGGAAGGATGTTTTTATGGAAGAATTAACACATTTCAGGAACCAGAGGAAATACAATTCTGATAGATAGATAGATAGATAGATAATAGATAAATAGATAGGTGGTTTTCGACAGAGAGAGAGAGAGAGAGAGAGAGAGAGAGAGAAAAGCACAGAGCAGTCTCCATAACTGTACATTAGTTTTCGATATAGTTTCATTCTACAGTGGGCATGGGGCTGTGCAGGGCAGGGACTGGGCAAGGGACCTCCTGAGTGGGAGGCATGGCCTCACGATCTGGGGGCTTCCCACATGGTAAGCTCACCCTGGCTAGAACTAAACTGGAGCACACCCAAGTTCAGCATATGAGTCCACACAGGTCAGGGTCAGGATTTGATCCTTGGACATTGGGGCTGCAAGGCGAGCACTTAACATGCTGAGCCATCTTCTCTTATAAATTGTTTAACTAGATTTGCAGAAGTACTTATAGTTAATTGAAATTCTGATTCCTACTATTTACCTTAAAAGCTAATATGCATAGAGAAAAATATTTTGTGTAAGGTAAATCACACCCAGTAATGACTACTAGATTTCATTTTTTGATCACTGATTCTGTCAGATTTGCTTTTCCTATAGTTGCTCTCATATCTCTGTTTTGTTGTTGTTGTTGTTGTTGTTTTGTTGTTGTTGTTCTGCTATCACTTGTTCATTAGTAATATTCTACTTCTAAAATTCACAGAGCTATTTGGTACATTATGGGTGAATGGAGGGAGCTAACATTGGGCAGAATCACATCTAAATCATGGTTGAAGAAAGGATGTTGGAATTCTATGATACTGTAATAAGTAATAATAATAATTATATATATATATATATATATATATATATTTGATTTTCAACCTCATAGTTGCCACAGAGCTTCTAAAACCCTTATAATTTCTTAAGCAATGAGAACAATGGAAAGATCTTTAGTTACAATATTTAGTCTTTTGTCCCCATTCATGAAATAGCTCCAGAGGGATAAATTGAAAGGAGCATCTTCTGTTATTCATAACAAGCCCCTTTCAACCACACCTATGTTTATATTAATGAGGTGATTTTTGAAAAGTCCCAGATAATCATAGGATGAGAGCTGGTTGGCAAGGCATCAACCAAGTGGTCAGGGGATTGTCAGCTCCAGCACTCAACCTCATGGAAGGGAAGAGAGAGAAGAGTTTGAATTTATCACCAACAGGCAATGATTTAATTAAATATGCCTAGGTTATAAAGCCTACAGGAAAGTTCCTAAGGAATGGAATCCAGGGGAAATCAGAATGGCTTAATGGGTTAAGTGCTCGCTTTGCAGCCCTAGGACCAAGAATTGAATACTGGCCCCAGCCCATGCAGACCCATATGCTGAACTGGGGTGTGCTTTCCATGTAGGAGGCTCCCAGTTTGGTTCTCACATCCCCTAATTGATCCCTGGTTTGAGGGGGCACACCTCCTATACAGGAGGCCCCTAGTCAAGCTCCTTCCCTGTACAAACCCTGCTCACCTGTGTGGAATAAAATCATGTCAAAAACTGATGACGTACAACTATGGTGGGGAAGCCGGGATGGCTCAGTGGGTTAAGCACTCACTTTGCAGCGCCAGGGACCGAGGATTGAATTCCGGCCCCGGCCGGTGCGGAACCATATGCTGAGCTGGGAGCTCCCCCAGTTCAGTTCTCTCTCTGTCTCTGTTTCTCTCTCTCTCTCTTTCTCTCTCTCTCCTCTCTCTGTCAAAAATAAATAAATAAACAAACAAACAAACAAACAAACAAACAAACAAAAAACTGATGATGTACAACTATGGAGACTGCTCTGGGCCCTGGCCCTCCTCTCTGTCTCTGTCTGTCTCTGTCTCTGTCAAAAACAATAATAAAATAAATCTTTAATAAGTTAGATTGAAAGAATCAAGAAACATATGACCTCACTCATAGGTGGAATCAAAAACTCATGGACACAGCCAGGGGGGAGTAGGGAGGGGACATCAAATATATGGTGATGGAAAGGGAGCTGACTCTGTGTGGTGAGCACATAATGCAATTCATAGACTATGTAATGTTGAATTATACACCTGGAACCTATGTAATTATCAACCAATGTCACCCCAATAAATTTAACAATAAAAAATAATTTAAAAATTTTCTGAAAAATAGAAAAATAAAAAATAAATAAATCTAAAAAAAAAAAGAATGGAATTTAGAGAGATTCTGGGGCAGTGAACATCTGGTTGTGCTGGGAGGACCCACATCCCTTCACACATACTGTGCTCTACCCATTTCTTCCACCTAGCTCTCCCCAAGTTGTATCCTTTTATGATAAACTGGTGATCTAGTATGTAAATTATTTTCCAGAGTTTTGTGAGATATTGTAGTAAGTTATCAAACCCAAGCAGGAGATGATGGGAGCCTCTGATTTAGAGCCAATAGGTCAGAAGCATCACCTGGGCTTATTATGGACATCTGGAACATGGAGCAGTCTTGTGGTACTGAGCCTTTAACTTGTGGGATCGGACACTAACTTTGGTATATAGTGTCAAAATTGAATTGGATGGTAGGACACTTGGTGCCTGCAGAGATTTAAATGTTGTTTTTTGTTTTTGTTTTTTTAATATATATTTTATTTATTTATTTTTGAGAGAGAGAGAGAGAGAGAGAGAGATACAAAGAGATACAGAGACAGAGAGAGAACTGGGAGAGCTCCCAGTTCAGCAGCTTGCAGAGATTTAGAAAATTGCTTAGTGTGAAAAATGTCTCACACAGCTAGGATCAGATGTATTCCAGAAGTGAAGTATTGCAAGTACTTTTTTCTTCCAAACTTGGTTCTAGAAGAGACAGTTTCCTGGGTCTTACTATTACCTTTGTTGAGTGGCCTTGTCCAAATTCTTTTTTTTTTTTAAGATTTATTTTAATTTTATTGTTAGGAGAAGCTGAGAGAGAGAGAGAGATAGAGAGAGAGAAGGGAGGGCCCAGAGCAGTCTTCATATTTGTACATCATTAGTTGTGACATAGTTTCATTCTACATACCGTAGGTGGATGTGGGGCCACATGGGGCAGGAACCAAACCAGGGGCATCCCCCAGGGGAGGTGAGAACCTTTGCCATGAGAAATCCCAGTGGTTACCAGTTGTGTGCCAGTTCAGCATATGGGTGTGCATAAGCTTCAGCCAGGGCTCGATCCCAACACCTTACAGTTGCAGGGCAAGTGCTCAACCTGCTGAGCTATCCCAAAACTCCCCTAAAATCTTTTTATTTAATATAGAATATCATTATTTCTTAAAAACAAAACAAAACAAACACCATTATTCCTCTAGATTGAGTTTGTCTGACCTGTGGCCTGCAGGCCGCATGTGGCCCAGGACGGCTTTGAATGTGGCCCAACACAAATTCATAAAGTTTCTTAAAACATCATGAGATTTTTTTGCAATATTTTTATTATCTCATCATCTATTTTCAGTGTGGTGGTCTAGGAGAACTGTTCTTCCCTCTATGAAGTCTTTTGAAGTCTTGGCATGAACCAAAGGCTGAGTTCATTGTTATCTTCTCTGCTTCCTTGTCATTTATGTCTAAGGCATTTATCATGTTGTTATGGTAATGGATACACCTTTGGTTACCTTAATACCTACAGCAGGTTTCCCCAACCCCCAGGCCATGGATCCCCCCACCCCGTTTGTTGAAAAATTGTCTTCCATGAAAATGTCCCCAGGTGCCAAAAAGACTGGGGACAGCTGCCTTACAACAGATTTCCTTTAAGAAGGAAAAGGATCTTGTTATTTATTTATTTATTGTTTCTGACAGAGAGAGATACAGAAACAGAGACAGAGAGAAGGGGGAGGGCCCAGAACAGTCTCTATAGTTGCACATCATTGGTTTTTCCACATAGTTTCACTCCACAGGTGGGCACGGGCTGCACAGGGCAGGAACTGGGTCAGGGTCTCACCCCAGTGAGAACCGAACTGGGAGCACTCCCCAGTTCAGCATATGGGTCTGCACGGGCCGGGGCCGGGATTGGATCCTTGGTCCCCAGGGCTGCAATGTGAGCGCTTAACCCACTGAGCCATCTTGGCTTCCCCAAGATATTGTTATTTTAATGTTTCTACCTGCACCAACACAAGGCAGGTTCTGAATAAGTCCTTCTTGAAATATTAATTGATTGAATGAAAAGCTACCATCTCAGTGCAATAGTGTATACTAGTATCAATTATAAGTAGTACCTATGACACTATTTTAATGTTTGAATTACATCACTGTTCCTTTTCAAAATAACTATTTACAGGAAATGATGAGTTCTGAATATACACATGGATATATGCCCATATGAAAACAACAGTGTTTTCATATCTACATTCAGTGTTTACTATCTACAAAGCACTATGATTTGTATGTAGAAGAATTCATAATTAGTGTGAATTCCTCATATAAAAAGAAAGTTTTGTGTGTGTATATATATATATATATATATATGTATATATATATATATGTGTGTATATATATATATATGTTTAAAGTGAATAGAATAAATGTATTAATATGTTATTTCTAGTAGATACATGCTTGCACAAAATAAAATAATTGAGTAGATACTTTCAATTCACTTCACTAATTAATCTTGATAGACAATCTTCTGGAGGTGACAATCACCCTCTAACTATAGTTGGTCCCAATTTATGTGCACAAAGTAGCAGAATGATTTGAAAACTAGGCTGAGGTGTCCGCCTTTGCAAACATGACCAATGGGGAAAGTGGACACCAGTATACACACATCAGTTTTGTCAATTGTCCCTTTCAAATTACCCTGATCCGTTTTGACTGAAGGCATGATGTGAAGAATTCTTGCATCTGTTCTGTTACAGAGTGTATAGAAAATAGTTAAGTTATTTTGGTACTAGAACATAAAGATATATAAAAAACACAGGATTTGGAATTAGATAGGCATTTACTACATGATTTTCTAGCCATAGGAATCTCTGTCAAGTTACTTAGCTTCCCTGAGCCTCAATCTGTAAAAAAGAGATAGTAAGTCCAACTTTATTAAATGGTTATGATGATTAAATAAGATAATGGATGCAAAAAATCCAGTAGTCAGAGCTCTATAGATTGTAGTTTTATTTGCCTCTCTTTTTGCTGACCTCTTGGTTGATAACAAAACATCAAGAAATTAGGGATGCCTGCATAGCTCAAGTGCTTGAGTGCTTGCCTTGCAAACACGAGGTCTGCAGTTTACTTCCCGACCCCGGCTGTGCAAACCCCATATGCTCAACTGCATTGAAGCTGGTAACCACCAAGGTAGCTCAGCAGTGAAGGTTCTCATCTCCCATGCAGGAGGCTCCTGGTTTGGTAGCTGCCCCACATGGCCTCACATCCACCTATGTATAATGATATCATGTCAAAATTAATGATGTACAACTACGGAGGCTGCTCTGGGCCCTTCTCTCTCTCTCTCTCTCTCTCCTCAAACAATAAAATAAATCTTAAAAAAAAAAAAGATCAGGAAATTCAAGTGAAATCTGACAGGTTGAAGCCTGAAGCGGAAGCACACACTTAATTTCAGTTTAGTATGAGAAAGAGACTCCTTATTTTTATTATTTACCACTGTAATAAATATACTATGTAAATAACATATTTGTCCCAAATACATTTTTTCAGAGGTTGCAGACTAGCCATGAAATCTGTAAAGTGTAGGTAAATGATATTACATTCAAGGTTTACTAAATTCAAATTGTTATGCTTTTATTTTTATAGCAAAATAATAGCTCATTAAAAACAAGGGCTTTAAATTTTATAAAAATGTGTCTTCTTTTTAGACATTTTAGAAATGTATAGCTCTGAGTTATTAGCAACCTTGTTTCCTTTCTTTTGTTACAACTTTTCTATACCTAGCTGCTCCTTCCATGTGCCTTTCTAGAGCAAAAAGTGCATTGTAAAGGACACTCAGGAATTCCTAGAAAGGAACTAATGCCTTCTTAGGTATCTCAGTGGCCACCCTGACTAAGCTTTTGTAGGCTGACAGATGGATGTCTTAGATAGGTAGATACATTTGCACATAGGTTTAAGTGCTAAGGAAAAAAGTGTCACATTTGATGCTGATGAATTCTGGTAATGAGATTCTTGTCGGAGGAGGATTATGGGCACTGCCTGTTTTGGGAGCTTTCTGCTGAGTGAAGTGGAAGAGAAGCAATATACTTACAGGTGTTGATATGCCTGTTGCCTAGGCAATGTCAGTCCCTGTCTTTGAGGCTGCTGCCAGAAATGCAGCATCTGGCTCTGGCCCCATCTGTTGTATTCACTGCAGCATCTGTCTCTACCTTTTCTTCAGTTCATCTAGCATGGGCTACTCGCCCTCTGCCCACCCTCTGCTCTCACTCCCTGATTACAACATCTGACACTATTTGTTCTTGCTTTATGTACACAACTGAAGGTATCACAAGGTGTCAGCTAAGTTTAGTGGCTATCACACTTAAATATCCATTTACCCAATCTTGAAAACATCTTAGTAAGCCAGGGGTGGGAAAACTGCGGCCCGCCAAGACGTCAGATTTTTATGATACAAATATATATTTTCTGAAATGCAAAGTTAACTAATAAATGCAATCATTTAAAAAGGTGTGGCCCTCCGCTAACCTTCATTTCCACAAAGCGGCCCCCGAGTCAAAACAATTGCCCTGTATTAAGTGAAATAAGGCAGACTGAAAGAATCAAGGAACATATGACCTCACTCATAGGTGGAATATAAAACTGAAAGTAACAAAGAAACAAAAATTTATGAACACAGTCAGTAGTTTAGTGTTTACCTGAGGGTAAGGAGGAAGGTGGGTTGGAGAGCTGAGGAGGGGCAGTAATGAAGGGCATCAAATATATGGTGATGGAAAGAGCTGATTCTGGGTGGTGAGCACATAATGCAATGCATAGACAATGTAATGTAGAATTGTACACCTGGAAACTATGTAATTGTTATCAACCAATGTCACCCCAATAAATTTAGCAATTAAACAAAAAAATATACATTTCAAAAATATATCTAAAAAAAATACTAACTGCAAAAAAAAAAAAATCATTTACCTGTGAAAAGCTGTTTCACTGAAGATGTTTTCTTTAGTCAGACTTTCTATTCCTGATATTTGTATAATTTCCTTGGCAACTTCAAATTTGCCATTGTAGCATGCCCTGGAATTAGAAACAAATATTTTGGTAATAGTAAAAAGGTACATGCCATATACCTGGAGGACCTAGAGAGCATATCATTAATACTCACAGGTGCAAAGGGGTGTCTCCATAGATATTAAGAACATGTGGTTGAACTTCCAAATCACTCTGGAGCAGGAATTTCACTATATCATGGTGTCCAAAGCGAGAACAGAAATGGAGGGGAACGTGGTCTTCATTGTCCTGAGCATTCACTGTCATCAAGAAGAAAGAAAAAAGCATGTTATCTGAAATCCTCTGTTTCTTAGCCTTCTCATGTGTAGTGTCAGGGACTTTTCTAAGTGCCTGAGAGTCTCCTGGACATTGCCAGCTAATGATAATAATAAAGGAAATTAAGTGCAACCAATTTAAAAAGTCATAATTATATTCTATTGCCTATTTATCCCATTAAACAGGCTTTTTTCTAGCTCCTGTGTCTTCTATGGATTGCATCTAATCAAATCTATCTCATACAATGTAATAATAGTCCAGGAAACCAATAAGCACCTAAAAGGTACTCATGGCCTTAATGCCAGAACTATTTCCTTTCAAATTAATATTTTTTTCTCTGGAGGATGTTACAAGTTACAGATCCTGGCCAGAGCACCATTCTCAGAGGTTTTGGTTCAGTAGGTTAGGGTGGAGCCTTGCTTTCTGTATGCTTACAACACTGTTTAGGAGATGCTAATATACCCTTAACTGAGAACTGTCATACTATAGTATAAAAAGCATTTTGTGAATAAACAATGAGCTATAGAGTCAGGAAGACCTCATTAATTGTGTTACCTTAGACTGTTATTTAACATTCCATTGTTCACTCAGTAGTGGGCTTTTGTCCTTTTCTTTGGCTCCCTTACCTCATCAACTCTTCTGACATTTGGGGAATTCCTTACTGAAAGTCAGTACTTTCTAGTCAGTACTAGAGGCCATGGCCATGCTTTACCCTAGCTGAAAATGTGCTTTCTAAGTCTCTTTTGCAAATAGGAAACAGGGTAACAGGGTGATCATAGGTTCTGCTTTTGGCCCGTTACCCAAGCATAGTGGTTAGTACTGACTCTTTCACTCTCAAAAGTGCTCCGTTTGCAACACTTATCTGTAGGCCCCTCTAGTCAACACATTATATCAGACGCTGGCATCAGAGAGGATGACACAAAAAAGCAGAGCTTAATCTATCTGGGCAATGCAGCAGTGGTTGAAGAGCTCCAACCAATTTCCATCGGCAGTGATTCTAGCCACAGCCTCAGTGCCCTGCGTTGTTGGTGCCAGAATCACAAGTGTTGGTGTATGTGCCTAGCAGGATAGCTGAATAGCTTCACAAGGGCAAGTTTTGGAGTATAATTTTGGACACTGTTCTTTACAGTGAAGATTCCAAACCCGGCTTTCCAACCCTGTCATAGGGAAGGTTCTGTATGCTGATTGATATCTTTTAATATATTCCTTTTAAGCCTAAATTAGCAAGAGTTACTTTCCAATGCTTACTGACACATACTCATTCCTCAACAAGTATTAAATGATCACTGTGCACTAGGCACTGTGCTAGGTGTTGGAGGTATTGACTTACCAGTAACAATAAATGTAATAATACTATTGTTGCAGGCCTGCTGAAATGATTAAAGAAAAACTTAATTAGAAAGTGTGTAGCATGATACCTGTCAAATATTAGACACTTAATAAAAATGTCTACACTCCAATTTTGCTGTTATAATTTCCCACCTAGAAATTTGCTATGTGATAAATCCAATAAGCTATAAGTACATAGAGCTTATAGCTTCAAATAACTTACAAGCTAGTTGAATAATCAAGAATACAGGCCTCAAGTAATAATAACTGAACATCAAGCTGATAAATTCTTGATCTGCTCTAGCATAATTCTTAAAACTGAAATAACTGGATCAACTGGTTGTAGGCATTTGTTTTATTATTTGATTACTTTGTCTATCTGTACAGAGTACTTTATTAAAAATAGAAAATAATGGCCTTTAAAACCTCCCTTAATCCTTATCTATCTATCTATCAATCTATCTATCTACTATCTATCATCTATGTATCTATCATCATCTCTCTATCAATCATCATCATCTATCATTTATCATATATCTAGATATATAGTCAAATTATTAATATCTACAGAACTAAAAGAACTGAAAGAAAAACTTTTTTTTAATAATAGAAAAAGAGAGGAAAGATAATATGTAAAAAATGTGCAATTAATTTATTACTACTGTTGTCATATCACCATTTAACATTTAATGAACACTGATTTAAGCCTTATAGCTTCTATATGTGTAGATAATGACTCTCATTTTATTTTCCTGCAAGATCTTAAGCTAAAGGAAATTCTTTAACAAAGTCACTGAACTGATCCTCCCAATAGAATCTTTTCTATTAATGAGTGACTCAGAAGGATAGACTTCCTTCAGAAGAATGTTCCTGGTTATTTTAATTATCTTCCTTTTAATGATATTTTTCCTTTGTTCACATTCTGTTGGAAGCTAGGGAAAGTCAATACTGTGAGTCAGTGCCTGAGAACAGAAGGTGTCCAGGGCATCTGGAGGTCACATAAGAGTCTTGAGGTCCAGAGGGGACATTATGAAGCAGAATGCAGCATAATCTTCCATTACTTCATAATTTGCCTTTGGCATCCCTGGCCCCACCCAACATTATCCTATACTTTGAAGAGAGTATGTGCTCAGTAATGTCTTTTGAAAGAAAAATGGAATGAATGAGTGGGTGAGTACGGGAGATATTTCTGCTTGCTTATATCTTTTTATTGATCATAAAGATAAAATAAAATATTCTGTATTAACCTAGAAAAGTTTGCACATCCCATTAGCTCTATAAAGCAACTTCCAATTGTGTCTTAAATAGATTCAAAAGAATAAATTTGTGTAGCAATTCTGACAAGATATATTTTTAAAATAAAACACTCTTATTGACCATGCCATAGAAATTTTTGTGACTTTCTATAAAATCCAGTTCCAGGGAAATCCAGGATGGCTCAGCAGATTAAGTGCTCACTTTCAAGCCTCGAGGACCGAGGATCGAATCCCAGCTCTGGCCCAGGTGGACCCATATGCTGAACTGGGTTGTGCTTCCTGAATGTGGTGAGGCCCCCAGTTCAGATAAAAAAATAATGCTGACTTGTCTCTTCGGGGAAGTCAGGATGGCTCAATGGGTTAAGCGCTCACTTTGTAGCGCCGGGGTCGGAGGATCAAATCCCAGCCCCGGTCCTTGCAGAACCACATGCTGAACTGGGGAGTTCCCCCAGTTCAGTTTTCTCTCTGTCTCTGTATCTCTCTCTCTCTCTGTCAAAAAATTAATAAAATAAATAAACTTAAAAAAAAATCCAGTTCCATGTTAAAAACACTCTGGCATTTAACATTTAGATGACAACAGATTTAAAAATTCTAAATTTTAAATATTGTGAAAACTCTATCACCATTTTCTTCTTATGGAATCCAGCAATATTTTGACC
>PVKE010010924.1:0-41390 GCA_004027555.1 Craseonycteris thonglongyai
ATTTGATGAGGTTACATTGGTTGGTAACAATTAGACAGTTTACAGATGTACAAGTCCACCTCACATCATTCATGCATCGTATTATGTGCCCATCACTCAGTATCAGTTCCCCTTCCATCACCTTATATCTAGTGCCCACTCCCACCTCCCCCCACAACTGTCCCCCCGCTCCTCCCCCCTATCCTGGTAACCACCAAACTGGGAGAGAGGGAGGGAAGGTGGGAGAGGGCACCAGCATTATGGACACACTCAATGATGAGCTTTTCTTGTAAGTTATGGTGTTCCACACACCCACTGGGCTGTGTTGAAGATACTTTCTTTGTCTTTGACCTTTGTCATCTTCAGTATAATGCGTCTTGAGGAAGGTCTGCTAATATTCAAGTAGCTAGGGGTCCTGTTTCCTTCTTGAATTTGAGGTTTCAGTTATTTTTCATAGATTCGGAAAGTTCTTGTTTACTATTTGTCTGAGCAAATTCTCTGTGTTCAGCCCACCCTCTGCTCTCTGTGGAATGCCTATTATTCTTATGTTTTTCTATCAAGTGGAATCAGATGGTTCTTGCAGAGATCTTTCATTTCTTTAAACTCTTAGGTCTCTCTCTTATTTCTTCTGTGCTGTTTCCAAATTTTTTCTTTGATTTCGCTGATTATTTTCTCCATCTGCTCTACTTTGCTTCCTATTATAGCTGTTTCATTTTTCTTTTTCTTTTCTTTTTTTTTTCTCTTTTTTTCTTTTTTGTTTGTGTTGTGTATATCCAGAATTTCTATTTGACTCTTTTTTATAGTTTTAATTTCTTTGTCAATGTATTTCTTTTGTTCATTAATTTTCTTTTTTTTTGGATCACTTAATTCCCTCTGTGTATTCTGCTAATTTTCTTTTATTTCTTTGAGTGTTTTCAGAATTGCAGTTTTGAATTCTCTGTCATTAGTTCATATATTTTCATATCTTCAAGTTCCTTTTCTGGATTTCCCCCTTTTTTTTTCTTTAGCAACTTTGTTCACTAGGGTACTCATTCTTGTTGGGGTATTTGTCTTCCTGTTGTTGTTAGAGCATTTGTTTTCCTGGACGTAAAGTCTTTTACCATGGTAGATATGAATAGATCTTTTTTTCACTTTCTAGTTGATTTTCCTGCAGTGTCTTAGAATATTTTCTCTTAGTTATTTTGTTTTCTCACAGTGGTTTCCTAGCAGATGGGCTAATCATTGACTCAGTCTCCATGGTTGCTTTATGTCTCTTCTTTGGGAAGATAAGGTGGGCAATAATATTCTATGCCTCCATGATCCCACTGCAGTCAGACGCTGTCATACTTGTGCTTCAGAGTAGTTCTGGATCCCTCTGCAGGCTTCAGTATGAAGGGTAGGTGCCCAGTTTGTTGTAAAAAGTTCAAGTCTCTATGTATAATAGAGTAATATTGGCTTTCCAGCAACAGCTGACTGAACGCAGGCTCTGGAAAAATCTGGGGGGGTGAGCTTTGAGGTAGAGCAAGATGAAGCAGGCAGGTTCTGTTTCCAAGGCCACGTCGTGCTCCAGCTGGGGCCCTACTTCATCAATAACCGCTCTGAACTTCAGCCACCAGCACGCTTCTTTTAGCAGCACTCCAAACACCAGAATTCCTGCTTTCTGCTCTGATCAAATACCCCAACAAGAATGAGTACCCTAGTGAACAAAGTTGCTAAAGAAAAAAAAAGGGGGAACTCCAGAAAAGGAACTTGAAGATATGAAAATATATGAACTAATGACAGAGAATTCAAAACTGCAATTCTGAAAACACTCAAAGAAATAAAAGAAAATTAGCAGAATACACAGAGGGAATTAAGTGATCCAATTAAGTGATCCAATTAAGTGATCCAGCCCTATGCTCTGCAGGGCCTCGTGCTCCAGCCACCCAACCCATACTCTGGCAGCTGGAAGCACACTCTGGTTCCCTGTGTCGCTTTCTGACTGGTGTTGGTTCCTAGCTCTAGCCCCTGCACTATGCTATGGCTGACCAAACCACACTATTGCTGCTTTCTTTGAGCATCTGCTGTGTCTCACCACAACCAGCCATGCTGCTTCTGGTGTCCACCCTGCATTCTGGCCTCCCGCACCTCCACCTTTGTTCTACTCCTCCAAATCACACAGAGTCATTCAGTACTTCAGTCCGGGTTCCCATGCTATCATTTTAATCTCTCCTCTGCTGGTCTCAGGATAAATCTCTGGGTTTGTCATTATCTAGGTCTCCAGTTTAAGTTCCATGGTGTGTCTCTGAACTTCTCTCTTTCTTTTACTCTCATTCACCTCCCTTTTTCTGGATTTATGTATTTTCTGGAGATGAGGCCATCTGTTGTTTATGGATTCTCTGGTTGGATTTTAGCTGTTCAATTTGTTCTTTCCAGGAGAAGTTTCAAATGCTTTTCTCATGCTGCCATTTTCATAACCGCTTTATTATCTTGATTGGGTCTTTGGCTGAGGAGAAGCTTTTCAGTTTAATATAATCCCATTCATTTATATTTGCATTCACTTTCCTTGCTTTTGAGTTCAACTTCATAAAATCTTATCTGAACACAAGGGCCATAAGTTTTGTGCAAATGTTTCTTTTATGCGGTTTATTCTTTCAGGTCTCCTGTGGAGGTCTTTGCTACTTTTGTTAATTTTGGTATATGTTGACAGCTGAATTTAAAATAATTCTTTTACCTGAGGTTTTTCAATTTTTCCAACACTATTTATGGAAGAGGTATTCAATTCTTCATTGCATGTTTTTTCACCACTTTATCAAAAATTATTTGTCCACATAATTTCAGGTTTATTTCTTGGATTTTTGTTTGGTTCCATTTGCTTGTTTTTTTTGCCAATACCTTGCTGTTTTGATATTGATGTTTTGTAATATAGATTGGAATTGGAAAATATGAGGCTTCTAGCATTATCCATTTCTGTCCTTTTTTTTTTTTTGTCGTAGAATCGCTTTGGTGATTTGGGGTCTTTTGTAGTTTTTCACAAATCTGAATTTTTTAAATCTATATCTTCAGTAAGTTTGTTTTGAATTTTGATGGGAACTGCATAAATCTGTACATTACTTTGAGCAATATGGCCATTTTAAGTATTTGCTTCTTTTATCAATGAATACAGAATATCTTTTCATTTTTATTGTGTCTCCTTTAATTTTTAAATAGTGTCCTGTAGTTTTCAGTGTATAAATATTTTATATTCTTTTTTTTTTTTGAGAGTAATTATTTTATCTTCAGTGCATATTTTTTTTTTATTTTACTTTTGACAGATAGAGAGAGAGACAGAGACAGAGACAGCTAGAGAACCGAACTGTGGGAACTCCCCAGTTCAGCATGTGGGTCCGCCTGGGCCGGAGCCGGGATTCGATCCTCGGTCCTCGGGGCCTCAAAGCGAGCGCTCAACCTGCTGAGCCGTCCCGGCTTTCCCTATATTCTTTATTAAATGTATTTATATGTGTTTTATACCTTGCTGTGATCATAAAAGTTATCTTTAAAATTTTTTTCTGAAGTTTTATTGTTGGTATATAAAAATGCAATAAATTTTTGTACATTAATTTTTATCCTGCAACTTTATTTTATTCATTTATTGTTTCTAGTAGTTTTCTAGTAGACTCTTTAGGATTTTCAGTATAAGTGATCATGTCATCTGCAACAAGTGAAAGCAACTTTTTCATTCCCATTTTAGATGGCTTTTTTATTTTTCTCTTGCCTGATTTCCCTGGATAAAACTTCCAATGCCATGTTGAATAGCAGTGGTAACAAGTGTCACTCTTCTCTTGTTTCTGATTTTAGATGAAAAGGTTTTAGCTTTTTCCCATTTAGTATGATATAGCTGAGGATTTTTCATATATGGCCTATATCATATTAAGGTGGCTTTCTTCTATACTTATTTTATTAAGTGTTTTAATCATTAATAGATGTTGCATCTTGTCAAATGTTTTTCTGTATCAATTGATATAATCATATGGTTTCTATTTTTTATTTTTTTATGTGGTGTGCCCTTGTGCCCAGTAATGTGTCCTACTTGTTCATGATGTACTATCTTTTTAATGCCTTCTTGTATTCTATTTACTAATATTTTTTTTTTTTAAGAAATTTTATTCCACCATATATTTCAATTTTTTTTATTGATTTTTGTTGTTGTTGCTGTTTTTGACAGAGAGAGTGAGTGAGAGAGAGATACAGCAACAGAGAGAGAACTGAACTGGGGGAGCTCCCCAGTTCAGCACATGGGTCCGCACGGGCCAGGGCCGGGATTTGATCCCCGGTCCCTGGCACTGCAAAGTGAGCGCTTAACCCACTGAGCCATCCCGGCTTCCCCTATTTACTAATATTTTGTTTAAGATATTTGCATCTGTGTACCTCAGAGATATATATTTTTTAAGATTTATTTATTGCTTTTGACACAGAGAGAGAGATACAGAGTCAGAGACAGAGAGAAGGAGGAGGGCCCAGAACAAACCCCATAGTCGGACATCATCGATTCTTCCACATAGTCTCATTCCACAGGTGGGTGCGAGGCCACACAGGGCAGAAACCGGGCTGGGGTTTTGTCCTGGTGAGAACCAAACTGGGGGCACTCCCCAGTTCAGCATATGGGTCCGCACGGGCCAGCACCAGGATTCCCCAGAGATATTTATCTATAGTTTTCCTTTTGTGTTATTCTTACCAGGCTTTGGTAGTAAAGTAATATTGGGCTTGTAAAAAAAATTAAGTATTATTTTTTCTTCAATTATTTGGAAAAATTGGGGAGGATAGGTATTAATTTTTCTTTGAATGCCTAAAGTCATTTATGAGACTGTGTGGTCCTGAACTTTTGCTTTTGGGGAAGTTTTGGATGAGTATTTCAATTTCTTTATGGTTGGTTGGTCAATTCAAATAATCCAGTTATTTTTGGTTCAAAGTCAATTATATGTTTTTAGAAACTTGTCCATCTCTTCTAGGTTGTTAAATTTGGTAGCACATAGCCTTTCATATCGTTCACATATGACCCGATATATTACAGTGGTATCAGTTGTAATTTTTCTTCTTTCATTTCTAATTTTGGTTACCTGTGTATTTTCTTTGGTGAATATAGCCCCGGGGTTTGTCAGTTTTATAAATTTTTCAAAGGACCAGCTATTTGTATTTTTGTTCTCTATTTCATTTAGCTCTGCTCTAATTTTTATTATTCTTTTATGTGCTGACTTTGGAATTTATTTGTCCTTTTTCTAGTTCTTCAAGATGTGATATTAAGTTTTTACTTGTGATTTTTCTTATTTCTTGAGATAGGCCTGTAGTGATATAAATTTCTTTCTTATTAGTGCTTTTCCTGCATCACAGTAATTTTGATATGTTATGTTTTCATTGTCATTTGTTTAAGGGTATTAATATTTTAATCTATTCTTCTATTTCTTCTTTGATCCAGTGATTCTTTGGTAGAAGTTATTTTTTGTTGTTTGTTTTATTTATCTCTACATATATGTGGTTATTTCTTCTTTCTTATAGCAATTGATTTCCAATTTCAAGGCTTTGTAGTTAAATAATACACTTGGTACGATTTCAATCATATTAAATTTGCTGACGCTAGTTGTGTGCCCCAGCATATGGTCTATCATTGAGAATGTTCCATGCACACAAGAAAAGAACATACAGTCTTGTGTTGCAGGATAAAGTCACTTGTAAACTATAATTATGTATAACTGTTATAATATACTATTTAAATTTGATATTTTCTTATTTATCTTTGTTTGCATTGTCTGTTTATTGTTCAGGTACCCTACCATACCTAGGTTTTTGTCCATTTCTCCTCTAAGTGTGTTAGCAGTTGCTTTGTAAATTTTGGTGGTTCCTGATTTGAGACATATATATTAATGTAATGTCTTCCTTTTGTATAATCCCTTTTATCATGAAATATATCCATCTTTGTCTCCTATTAACTTAATTGTCCTGAACTTTGTTCCATCAAATAAAAGTTTGGCTACACCTGCTTTTCTCTGGATGTGATTTGATTGAAGTATTGTTTTCACTCTTATACTTTGAGTCTGTATTTGTCCTCGTGGCTGAGGCGTGTCTCTTAGAGGCAGCATACACTTAGGTTTTGTTTTTTAGTCCAGTCTTTTACTCTGTGTCTGTATCCATAAGTTCAATCCATTTATATTTAGAGTAATTATCAATAAATGAGAATTTTCTATAGACATTTTGTTTGTTCTTTTTGTTTGTTTGTTTTTTTCTTTTTGTTTTTGGTAATTACTAGTTTTCATTGTTTATGTGCTTTTTTCTGTCAGTTATTTTACTTTGATGGTATTCTATAATTTTTTTTCTCTGTTTATTTTATTTATTTTTGTTTTTTGTTGTTATTGTTGTTGTTATATGTTTTAGTTTTGAATCCTGAGTGGTTACCTCAATTTTTTTTTTTTTAAGAATGTTTCATATATGCAGTGGTCCTTTTTCTTAAGGACACTTTCTATCTCAATTCTCTTTTGGAAATTTAAATCTTTACTTTCTCTCTTTTTGTGTGTGTATTTTTTTTTAAATTTATTTCATGCTTTTGAGAGAATGTGTGTGTGTGTGTGTGTATGTGTGTGTGTGTGTGTGTGTGTGTAGAGGGGGGGCAGAGTAGTCTCCAGAGTCATACATCTTTAGTTATGACATAGTTGCATTTCACACAGGTGGGTGTGGAGCTACATGGCGTGGGTACATAACTGGGGGCCTCCCACATGGGAGGTGAGAATTTTTATTACCACGCCAATCCAGCAGTTACAAGTTGTACAGCAGTTAAGCATGTGGGTTTGCACAGGCTGGACCAAGATTTGATCCCCAGAATTCACAGTTGCAAGGCAAGTACTCAGCCTGTTGAGCTATCCTGGAATCCCTTTTTATGTTTTAGTTGTCCCATTTTATACCTATCTTTTTATTTTTGTTGTTGTTGCTGTTACTGTTTCTTTCAAGTCAAATAGACTTGTCAAATATTTCTTTTTTTATGATTTATTTTATAGTTTTTGACAGAGACAGAGAGAGACAGGGACAGAGATAGACAGACAGAAAGGGGAGGGAGAGCCCAGAGCAGTCTCCATAGTTGTATGCCATCAGTTTTTCACATGATTTTGTTCCACACAGGAGGGGAAGTGCAAGGATGGAACTGAGCTGGGGGCCTTTTGCATGGAAGGCATGCCCCCTCAAGACAGGGTCCAAACTGGGGGATGATAACCAAACTGTGGTCCTCCCACATGGGAAACACACCCCAGGTCAGCATATAGATCCACATGGGCTGTGGCTTGGATTTGATCCTTGATCCCTGGGGCTGCAAAGTGAGCACTGAACCCACTGAGCCATCCTGGCTTTCCCAAATATTTCTTGAAATGCTGGCCTTGTGCTGAAGAACTTTCTGAACTCTGTAATTCTAAAACTCTAAAACATTTTAACTCATTCTTCATATCTAAAGAATAACTGCTTGATAGATTATTTTTGGCTCTTAAATTGTCTTTTAATATTTTAAATGCTTGATTCCACTGCCTCTTTTAAAGGTTCAGCTGAGCAATCTAATGAAAGCCTAATTTTTTTTTTAATGGATTATGGTCTTTTTCCTGGCTTCCTTGAACAATCTTTTTTTTTTTTTTCTTATTTGTTTGTTCATTTGTTTGGATATTTTCAGTATAATGTGCCTTGAAAAGATATCACTAGAATTCAGGTATTTAAGGGTCCTGTTTCCTTCTTGAATTTTAGGTTCAGTTTTTTTCATAGATTTGTGAAATTTTTATCTACTACTTGTTGGAACAAACTCTGTGCCCACCTCGTCTTCTACTCCTTCTGTAATACCAATTATTTTATTTTGCTCTTTTCAATAGAGTTAGATTGGTTTTTTAGAGATCTTTTATTTCTTTTAACCCTCAAGTTTCTCTCTTTTTTCTTCTGTGACATTTCTATATTTGTAACTTTGACACCATTAATTCTTTTCTTCATCTGGTGGGCTCTGCTTCCTATGCCAACTATTTAATTTTTCATCTCTTTCTTATGTTGTTTATCTCCATAATTTCTATTTGATTATTTTTTATAGTTTAAAGTTATTTGTTGAATTTTTTTTCCAATTTTTTTTTCTAAGATTATTTAGCTGCCTTTCTGTGCTCAGCTATTTCTCTTTGAACTTTGAGCATTTTTAGAACTGAAGTATAATATTCTTTGTCATTTAGCTCATACGTTTCCCTATCTTCAAGTTTCTTTTCTGGGAGATTTTTTTTTTTTCTGAGCAACTTTGTTTCCTAAGGTATTCTTGTTATTGATGTGTTTCTATTCCTGAGCATAAGGACTTTTCCCTTATACATATAAAGGGGTCTCTCTTACACTTCCAAGTTGGTATTGCTGCAGAATCTTACAGTATTTTGTTTTGTTTTTTATTCAGTCTGCTCACACTGGGAGATTTCCTGGAAGGTGGGGTTCTCTCCTTTTACTCAGTCACCTTGGTCTCAGCATGCCTTTTCTTTGGGAGAATCTGGTAGACAACGGTGCACTATGACTCTGAGATTTCAGGGCAGGGAGCAGCAGTTGCACCTTTGTATCACAGTTCCCTTGGACCTCCTGCAGTTTTTAATTATGCTACAAAATGTCTATAATCAGAATAGCATTGTATTGGCAGATAAACAGACACACAGACCAATGGCACAGCATTTAAAATTCAGAAATAAACTCATGCAGGTATGGACAGATTATTTTAATGTAGAAGTAAAAAAGTTATAATGGAGGAAGAGAAAAATTCTCTTTAATAAATTGGTTCTGGGAAAATTAGAAAGCAGAATGCAAAAAAAAGTGAATTTGTATATGTCACCATATACAAAAATTAAATCAAAGTTAATCAAAGACCTTCATATAAAACCTGAAACAATACATTGTATAGAAGAAAACCACTCTGTGTGCTGAGCACATAATGCAATACATAGACGATGTAATGTAGAATTATACACCTGGAATCTATGTCATTTTTACCAATGAATAGCACCTTAATAAATTTAATAATTAAAAAAAATGAAAACATTAGTACTAAACTTAATGTACCTTGGGTTCAGGGAGGAATTTATCAACTTGACCTCAAAAACAAACAAACAAAAAATGTAAAAAGAAAAATAGATGAATGGGTCTATATCAAACTAAAAAGTTTCTGCACAACAAAAGAAACCATAGAAAATAAAAAATAAAAGGCAAACAAATGAAGGGACGAACATATTTACAAACAAACAAACAAAAGGGGCTAATATTTAAAATATTAAAAACTTGTACAACTCAGCAACACAGAAGTAACAATTCAATTAAAAAGTAGACAGAGGACCTGAACAAATATTTCTTCTAAGAAGACATAGAAAAGACCAATAGGGGAAGCTGGGATGGCTCAGTGGGTTAAACGCTCACTTTGCAGCGCCAGGGACCAGGGATCGAATCCCGACCCCGGCCCGTGCGGAACCATATGCTGAACTGGGAGCTCCCCCAGTTCAGTTCTCTCTGTCTCTGTATCTCTCTCCCTCTTTCTCTGTCAAAAATAAAAATAAATAAAAAAAAAAAAGAAAAGACCAACAGATATGAAAAAAAAAAAAAAGTCCAACTTCACTAGTTACTAAGGAAAGGCAAATAAAAATCACAAGATATCACCTCCCACCTTTTAGAATTCCTGTCATCAATAAGATAGCAGTGGAGAAAAATATACTCTCATACACTGATAGTGGGAATGTAAGTTGGTATAGCCACTGTGGAAAATATTCTAGAGGTACCAAAAAAAATTAATAGGGGATGCCAGGATAACTCAGCAGGTTGAGTGCTTGCCTTGCATTTGTGAGATCTAGGGATCAAATCCTGGTGCTGGCCCATGTAAACACATATGCTAAAATTTGGCAAAACTGGTAACTTCTGGAATGGTGGCTGGGGTTCTCATTTTTCAAGCAGGAAGCCCCTAGTTTGGTTCCTTTCCCACATGGCCCTGCATCCACTTATGTGGAATGAAACTGTGCCACTACTAATGATATACAACCATGGAGGTAGCTCTAGGCCCTCCTTACTTCTTTCTCTTCCTCTATCTTGCTCTCTCACCTTCACTCAAAAATAAAATAAAAAATATTTAAGAAATAAAATTAAGAATAGAGTTATCGTATTTCTCTTCCAGGTAACTACACAAAAAATCTAAAATCATCTTTTCACAAAAATATTTGTACTCTCATGTTCACTGCATCATTATTTACAGTGGCCAAGCCATTGAAGCTACCAAACTGTCTTTTGATAGATGCTTGAATAAAGAACATATGGTACATATACACAATTAAATATTATACCATCATTAGAAATGATGAAATACTCCTATTTGTGACAACATGAGTGGACATTAAAATTATCACACTAAGTAAGATAAATCAAATTGGAAAAGTCAAGAATCACATGACCTCACTCATATGTGGGATGTAATGTAGAGTTGTACACCTGTAAACTATCTAATTATCACCAACCAATGTCACCCCAATAAATTTAACAATACAAAACAAACAAACAAATGAACAAAAACTCCAAGATATTCCAAACAAACAAACAAACAAACAAAAACTGAAAGCAACAAATGAGCAAAGCAAACAAAGAAACCAAAATTCATGAACACAGATTGTAGATTAGTGGTTACAAGAGTACAAGTGTGGAGATAGCGGTTGATGGTGGAGAAGGGGTCAAATATCTGGTGATAAAAGAACTAACTCTTGATGGTAAGCAAACAGTGCAACACATAGCTGATATATTATAGAATTGTACACTTGAAAACTATATAATCTTGATAACTGATATCACCCCAATACATTTAATAAATAAATTTTAAGATAAATATTTATAGTAAATCAATATAGTGAAGCTGTTTACCTTGAGAAATCAATTATCTTCAACATGCTGCACCATTTTTTGCCATTGGACACACAACTATAATCAGATATGAGCCTGTTTTATGGGTCAGGTATAAAGTCTGTTTCAACAGAAAGTAACTTTACATATTAAAAGTGTTACATTACATTAATTTAATTAATCAGAAATCTGAGCGATATGTATATTCTTATTAAAAATTTTTTTAGGACAGGAAGGACAGAAAAGAATACAACATTGGATCAGTTTTTGTTTGCTTATTATTTGTTTTTGTTTTAATATGGGTTCATTTACTAGGAATTATGAAAACGGCTCCTCCTTTTTATTTGTTTAGTTGCCAAACGTTGGCCTTTACAATGACTTCTATTTAATGAGTTTAAGATGTCAAAACCTCCTTTGCAAATACAGAGAAATATATCTAACAGTGTTTGATGACAAATATGTTGGAGAGTATTTATCATCTCTATTTCTACCTCATTTCCCAAGAAAGCCTACACACCTCTTTTTCATCAAGAATTTGAGAAATCTGTTAGTGAGTTATAAGTTCTATGGTGCTTAGAAAGCTTTATTGTGCTCTGCCATGTTGGCCAAAGGTGATGGTGGCAAAGGACACCATTAAACTTTAAAAAAAAAAATTTTCTTATTGTTTTTGACAAAGAGAGAGAGAGAGAGATACAGAGACAGAGAGAGAACTGAACTGGGGGCACTCCCCAGTTCAGCATACGGGTCCGCACTGGCTGGGGCCGAAATTTGATCCTAGGTCCCCGGTGCTGCAAAGTGAGCACTTAACTCACTGAGCCATCCCAGCTCTCCCCACCATTAAACTTTTTGATGTCAATAAAATGATAAACAGTGGAGGCCAAATGACAATGTTTATTATTATTTATGAAGCAAAAGTTTCTCCTAATGGCCAGCAGGGACTAATGGATTATCAGAATGCTTTGAAATGCAGGGTTCTTGATCAGTAATTTATTTATGACTGTGTCCTTAGAAATAAAATAGGTGGTTATTTCCTTATGTACAGAAGGAAAAAATTTCTGTTTGGTGGCCAGATACAAGAACTGGCCACAATAAAGAATTATATCTTCTCACCCTATTTTCAAATATAAGCCAGTGTACAGATGAGAGTCTCTTGCTTAAAGGAGAGGCTGCTTTACCTTGAGTAAAAACTCTGCGGTTTTGTCATTAATGATCCTCCAAGCCTTCATAAACAGATGTTGAGAACAATAACTTGAGAGGCTGTGTCTTGGAGAGAAGGAATATGCAGATTTTTCAAAGCTTATGAAAAATTGGTCCTATATCCTTAATCTTGGGGTACTGAGTCTTTGCCACCATGGCCCACTGTTTAAAATAGGGTATATGATAAAGTTTTGACTCACAATCAAATTAAACAATGCCTTCTATGTCTGCATATTTCTTCTGTGGTTATTTATCCATTTACAAAATGGATACCTAAAATGAACTCTCTCAGAATATGGCAGAATTCTCCCATCAAATCTTTATACCAGACTTATCTTCTCTTTGGTGATCAGTTTTCCTCAAATACAATATAGGCTTTTGATCTATTTGTATTCAATTTATTCAATATTCCAAGCACCACATTAAAAATTACCACTTAGACCAGCAGTTTCAAACAGTTTTGGCACCAAAAATTGGTTTCATGGAAGACAAATTTTTTCATGGACTGAGTGTGGGGGGGGTAGGGGGACTGTCTTAGGATGACGCAAGCACATTATTACTGTATAATGTTCACTTCAGCAACACATATACTAAGATTCAAATGATATATTTATTGTGTACTTTATTCCTATTATTATTACATTATAATACATAATGGTCCAGAGCCCAGGGGTTGGTGACTCCTGACTTAGATCTAAACAGAGTTCTCAACCTTTTTTTGTTTTTTCACCTAATGGGGCTTGATTAACTTAATAGGTGTTATCATCTAAAAAAAAAAAAAAAAAGTCATACTAGAAAGTTAAACCTTTAATATAGTCTGTCATCCAAGTCATAGCAGGCAAATATTTTACCAAATATCTTGAGTCTTTTTTTAAAAAATAATTCTTTAATTTATTTATTTTATTTATTTATTCTTTTATTGTTTTTGACAGAGAGAGAGAGAGATACAGACACAGAGAGAGAACCGAACTGGGGGAACCTCCAGTTCAGCATTATGGGTCCTCACGGGCCTGGGCCGGGACTCGTTCTCGGTCTCCAGCACTGCAAAGCGAGCGCCTAACCCACTGAGCCATCCCGGCTTCCCCTATCTTGAGTCTTTATTAAAACAAGTCTCTATCTTTCACATTATTCTGGTCTTCCTTTCTGACGAATATGTATGATGATAAATGTCTTTGAGAACATAGGCTTCTATTACCTGTCATACCTGGCTATGCTATTATTACCTACGTCAAGAATTGAAAAAAATTGTAAGAGAAACTCCAAGATGGCAGATTAATAAACACTATGCCTACTGCCTCCCAGGGCCAGATGGAAATTACAACTAAATTATAGAACAATTAACCTCGAGAATTATCTGAAGACTGCCTGTACAGAAACCGTATACCTAAAGATAAAAAGAAGGAGCCATGTGGAGACTAGTAAGTGGGATGAAAACTGAAAAAGGATGACCCTAAATCCACAGGTAGTGTTTGACCACCACAAAGAAAATCTCAGCAGTGAAGCTGTCTCCAGAAAAGACACCAGGCTATCCAGCCTAGTAGTCCTGTGCTAAAAAAAAAAAAAAATGTTCCCATAATATCTGGCAGTAAATATCAGCAAAAATTCTGTCTTTCTGTCTCATTGAAATGAAAGGTGGCTGAAAACTCAGATGTTGCGTAAAGAGGTCTGCACACACACTCACTTTGCAAGCACTCACCCATGCAAGGAGTCAGAGGAGTGGCAACTCAAGAACAGAGACATATAGAAACAAACAGACAAGCAAGCAAACAAACAAACAAACAAAAACTGAATTGTGTGGATTCAGGGTAAGGGCTAGAGGGAGAGAAGTTATTATTTCTGTGTGATGCCTGCCTCACTTGTAGCCTATAGGCTATAAGTGTTAAACACTCAACCACAGTGTCAAATCTGAGACTGTGTTGGTCTAGGAAAATTTACACTCATACAACCTCAATAGCACTTATGGACCTTGCTTTGCTAGGCTAATGCAGCATTCCCTGAATCACTTTCTGCTTCTGGTTGGCTAGCCCTGCTCTGCAAGCTGAAGAAGCCTTTTATAGTAGCAGAGGCCCTAAGTGGCCTGGAAAACTATCAGTGGCAAGCAGTCAGCCACAACTTGTGTTGAAGCCTTTCTTGATTGGCTATCAGAAAGAATATAGTCAAACTATAGAGTGGAGGAGTGGTAATGTAACACTGAAATGATCATGTATACCTAAATGGGAAGAATTTGTGGCCATTTTTTTGCTATCTATCTAAGGCTCTCTCTGATCACATTTATTTATATCACTGTATCATTAAAAATTTACTTGGGATTCCAGGATGGCTCAATGGGTTGAGTGCTCACGTTGCAGCCCCAAGGTCTGAGGATCAAATACTGGCTCTGGCCCCTGCAGACCCATATGCTGAACTAGGGTGTGCCCCAGTTCAGTTTTTGCTGGGGCCCAAGTGGGAAACCCTGGTCTAGTTCCTGCCCTGCACAGCCCCATGCCTACCTGAGTGAAACTATGTAAAAATTAGTGATGTGCAACTATGGAGACTGCCCTGGGTCCTCCCCCTTTTTTCTGTCTCTCTCTGTTCATCTCTCTGTCAAAACAAACAAACAAACAATAAAAATAAAAACACATTTAAAAATAATTATTCACTCTATCACAGGACCCTAAAAGTTTCATCTAATTATGGCATTAGGCTCAAAATTAAATATCTCATGATCTGAATCTGACTCATACACAGGTAAAATATCTTGGGTATAGATCTTCTTGATCCAGAGATCTACGAATTAGAAGTTATCTGCATTGTTCTCGTTTTCAGTATACAGGGATATGATGGAGACAGAATAATCATCAGGCATTCACATTAAAAAAGAGAAAGAGTGTGGGGACATCATAATCATTGAAATGTAGCAATTCTGAAATTTATTCAGATATGAATTCATTCAGAAATTCTGAAATTCATTTAGAAATAAATAAGTTTCTCTTACTCTACATATAGCCCTTGATATAGCATATATATAGCATATAGCCCTTGATATAGAGATATTTTTGTACAGTGTGAGTGCATTTTGAGTGCATTTTTCCAAATAGCTCTGGCTTTGTCCTTTTGATTCTTGGCTCTATCTTATAAGTCATTTTTTTTAAATATGAGAAATAGCCAAAATTTATTCTTGAATTTTTGTTCAGCCTGTTTTCAAAGCATATAAACTTGGTGAAAAGAGGCATTTTTTTTTCCTTTTGAAGTATCTCAGTTTCTTTAAATCTAAACTGATACTGTCTTTACTAATACAACTTTATTTTTAAATGTGTGAGTTCCCTAGTAATTTGACTGTTTCCTATGCCTCAATTGACCCATCTATAATTGTCATGAAAACAGTCATCTGTCTACTTTAGGTAATGTATAATATTGCTGTGGGGAGAAACAATATGTTTCTTTATTCTTGTAAAACTTTTTAATCTTTTACCAGTCTTAATGAGTACTTTTTCCCCCATCAGGACTAATTTTTACTTTGGGAATTTTTTTCTGGGCAAACTAGAAATTGGAAACCACTTTATTTTCAATTCAAACACATGTTGGATTTAAAACTTTTTATTTTATATAAGTCAATTTCTGCTTTACAAAATTTGTAATAGACATAAAATAATAATAATAATAATAACCTGCCATTTTCAATCATCTGTTCAAAATTTTCTTTAGCCAGTTTCACACATTTATTAAACATATGTTCAATCTTCCAACCTATCACAGTAGGCATGTTGTTAAATTTTTGGCTATTATTTGACACCAATTTTCTTTAGTCCAGTCTCAGATGGTATTCTCTCAATATACTTCTAGCCTTGATCCACATTCTGGTTGCATATCCAGTGCCCATTTCACTTGTTAAGGCAGCACCCTAATTTTCTATTCCAGCTACTGTATCAGTATATAGCAAATACATAAACATTCAGTAGCTTAAAAGCAAAAGTATCATTCATGCCTTCTATTCAGTCAGACTCAGCTATGGGCCTTATCTCTATTCTAGTTGGCTTATTCATGCATTCCTAATAATTTACTGGAGCATCCAAGATGGCACCACTCTCTATCTACTATCTCAGCAGGAATAACTGGCATGACTAGATCTCACAAGTTTTTGTTTATTTTATTCTTGTTACCCTGTACTCTCTAAGACTTCTTACTCTTTTTGGCTTCTCATCCTCAAAGGAATTTTTTAAATAAAATATCAAAGCAGCAAGAAAGCAACTCTGGGTGGTAAACACGTAATTCAACACACAATGCATTATAAAACTGTACACCTGGAACCTATATAATTTTTACTAACAAATGTCACCCCAGTAAATTTAACAATAAAAAAAGCAGAGGTTTCAACTCTGCTTAGGGCATAGGCTTGAAATTTTCACAATGATATTGCTACATTCTACTGTCTAAAGATGTCTTAGGTTCAACCCATAGCTTTAATGTTGAAGAAAACTACACAAGGAGGTAAATTCAGCAAGATATGATTAATTGATGACAGTTTTATAATAATCCATAACATCACTTTAACACAAGAAACATTTTATAGCTTGTTAGAAGATTGTATATTGGTCTGGCATAAGTAATGCTCTTTTTTAAATAGTATAGCATAAATGGACATGGTGTCTTAGTAAACTTAGTAACCAAATAAAAGATTTGCTATAAATTACCAGCTCATAAAAAGGGGTGTTACTTCTTCTGGACTCTGTATATAATAGATTATTAATTAACTGGCACTTAAGAACCTGGCAAAGATTTTTTGCTTGAGATTTTGCTTGAGGGCTGTTACTTAAGTGGTGGTTAAAAGAGAGTCTCCTTACATTTCTTCAGCATTGACCAATACCCACGAGTACTGATTAACTGAGATTTTATTATACATGCTTCTGTAAATGAGATGGCCAAGAAAATTGAAGAATAAAGAGAAAAATGTTTTAAAAATATTCATTATTTTTTTCTTTTCAATATATTCACCCTTAACCTTAAATACACTTTTCAGATATTTCAGTAAATTTATATATATATATAAAATTGTCTTTGTTCTCAAACTAGTCTAAAATTATAGCTTTAAACTTTTAGTTGTTTCTATTTATTTTTGCCTCTAAGCTGCCTTTTCATATTTGAAAACAAATAATAATCACACAGAATGAGGATTAGACTATAGAGAGGGTAGTTTAATATTTAGAAGCCACAGTCTTACAAAATAGCCAACCAAACATTGATCTTGTGCATGAACACATTGTTATGCAAAAGTAGCACTCCTTTGGTCTATTTTCCTCTTCTTTTCTCCTGCACAGATTTTAAAAAGGTTTTAGCAGACTGGCATAGTGCTTTCCAGCTATTGTGCTACCCTTATCATTGTAATTTATCAGAAAGATATATTAGTATCTCAAAATACAGTAGTTATGATTTTGCCAGCCAATTGTGACACCTTGAACTTCTGAGGGTTGGCATGTTCTATTCATGCCATTGCATGAACTCCTGCTTTGACTGAAGCTCATAATTGTAAACTCAAGTTTCTTCTCAAGTGCCAATCTGGTTGAAAATTTAGTCTTCACTTACTTTGCAGAGACTCAAAAACTGTCGTAAATATGCAACATGTTGTTTTTTGAAGAAGCATGAGCATTCTTGGTACCTATCTTGCACTGACTTCTAACATCTTTAGATGCTGATAGTGAATATTTAAAATGGTTGTAGTTGATACTTCAACAATTTTTCCATGCGTTTTTTTTAATCAATCTGGCATTTTCCACTACAAGTATTCAACTTTTTTGACAATGTTTGAGGAGTGGCTTCAACAGTAGTGTGATTCTATTTTCCTGAGACAGAAACAGGGTATTGAAATAACTAAAATGAAACAGGGTTATGTAATATTCAATATTCATAAAAATAAGACAATAACAAAAGTTTTATTACATGAACACATTGAACTAACCAGTATTCTTCAGTGACAGCATTCATAAAATATATTTAGGGAGACATAAAGGGAGACTTTATTTCACCAATCATACTATGAATGTTTCTCTGATGAAGTAATCTTACACAGAAAATTTCAGTTTTGCAACACCTTATCATAAAATTTCTTACACTCCATGACATAATTATGTTTTACAAGTAAGATAACCTTCATTGTCTCAACACATAATCTAGATTTCTCTTTTGAGCACATACTATTCATAACAGAAAATATTCTTTCAACATGTGCTGAATGTTATGCTTCCTGGAAGACAAAGAATAAGCCCTATTATATTAATAGTCTTGTAAGTCTAGGCATTTTTTGCTCATTTTAGAAAACAATATTTACCACTTATGAAATATAGATATGTTTTCTTTATATCATTTGTCTACCTGATTCACAATTTTAGATTTTATGAGAGCACATTCATCAAATACATGAGTTTCTTCTGTTTCTGTGTGATGAGTACTTTATTCAGGATGTCCTTTTTATCTTTCTATTCTGATGTCTTCCTTAATAGCACCCACTTGAACTCTCAATGTTTTCTATACCATACTACCATGTGTTGATATATTCTATTCTTCTTTCATAGAAATTGTCAACTACTTCAAAAATCTCCTTACTTTTTTCTAAATCTAATAATATTTTCAGTGTTGTTTTTTTTGTCACCAGTAAATTACAAATACATCACCTTTTCTGCACTCTAAGTTGCTTACAATATGTTCAATGCATATGGATACTTCTGTAGCTTTATTATTATCTTTTACAATTAAACTAATGTAAGTTTGAAACATAGAACTTGAACTCTTGCAAATGGCAAGGACACGTTCAAATGAGAATTTTCAAAAAATTTTTACAACATAACAGGGCATTTTTACTGAGATATAAAATAGGAACTAAGCCCATCAAACATGCTTAAAGTTCTGTCAATTGATGAATTCATGGACAAAAATCTTGTATTTCCATGCTCTAACAATGTGCTATTACTGTTTTCTGCAAAGTCACAAACATTTTTCAATTATTCAACTCTGTGTATAATGGCTGGCAATTAAGTTTATTAACTCATCCTAGAAAAATTGCTACATATCTCATTGCCAAATACCACTATGATCATATTCAAATTACTCCCCCTTGGGAAACTGTGCACACATGCCAGTGCCTAGTTTACCCTATAGAGCACTTTTGGAACTTTGTTTTTAGAATGGCCTTCAGAGTCATTGTCAAATTACTATTCATGTCCTGAATGTCAACCAAGTGTGTGCATGTGTGTATGTGTATATTCAATCTTTAGGTAAAGAATAATTTACTGGGGACCAGATTGGGTGATTAGGTAAGGTGTTCCAATAAAATTATTGTTTACTGGCTAAAAACTCTCTCAAAGACAGTGCCCTGTGAGCTGTTCAATTGTCATAATGCAAGAGCCGTGAGTTGTTGGCAAAAAGTTCAGGTCGTTCTTGTCTAACTTTTTCATGCAGCCTTTTCAGCTTTCAAATAGTCAACTTGATTAACTGTCCAGGTGGTACAAATTTAAATTTATAACAGACAATCCCTCTGATAAAAAAAAAAGAAAAAAAAAGATTAGCAACATTGTTTTGACTCTTGATTTGAATTACTTGGACTACTAAAATATTTTGGTTGTGGAGAATTGGCTGACTTCCATTGTGCACTTCGATGCTGTTTCATGGTCATATTGGTACAGCCATGTTTCATCACCAGAGATAATGTGGCCCAAAACATTGTCTTGCCTCTCCAAAAGGTCTTGGCAAATTCCAACATTCTCTTGATGGCACACAAAAACATGCAATAAATAATGAATGCCACTCAGTAAGACATCACCACACATGGACACAACCACAGTTGTAAAACACTGATAAACCAAGGTTATGAAACCTAACCTTGTTGTTTGTGTAGTTCTACCAAAGTAAACACACAGTGGCAAGTTTGTGAAATTAATTGTTAGAACTCCTCTATGTGGAAGTGTTTTGTATACTTTTATTTAAAATATTGAATATTCATTGGTAAACACTTGACAGTACACTGCCCTGGAGACAACTGTGTACAATCAGTGCCCCACAACAATGCCAGTAATCAGCATTTTCACATCTGAATGATACTTAGCAATCACCTCTTGAATTCACCACCACTATAGACAAACAAGGAATTGGTGTCTCTGATCTTCTCTATCTCAAGAAGGCTGGCCCTGGCCAGATTAAGTAAATAAATTATTTTCTTTTATCACATCAGTAGTTTTATTGCATGTAGTGATTAATATAGAATGTTATGATAAACAACCCACATTCAGTTGTTTACAAAAAATTAAAAATGAGACCAAATTGACATTTATATTAAAATGGGTTGGTCTGGAAGCATAAAAGAAACAATATGTTCCTGTTCAAACTGGTAGGTATGCGCAACCTACCTAACTGGACATCTGGGAAAAAGGTCATCTTCAATTGACTCTTTCTTGTTTGAAAAGGCTATGGTACTGTAAACCATAGATTTCCAAAGTCAATAGTACCTATAAACTGCTAACAGCTCTTTTAAGGTGTTTTTCCTTGTTTTCTGAAGAATTTAATGATGATTTGAAATTCAATTTCATCTATACTTGCAGTATTCCTCATGTGTGATATACTCCTTTGGCTATATCTAAAAAAACAAAAAACAAAAAAAAGACTGATGCAAGTAGGCTGACATTTGGCACACGTAACAATAAGATGTCAGTCAAATTGTGTGCACTAGTACTCCCTCCCCTCCAATAGACTTCCCCCTGCATTCCATAAATTTCTAAACCACTCTGATTACATAAAGAGGACAGATGCCATTATAATCAATTCCCACATACTCTGGTTGAGAATATTAATCAAATAATCAAATATTTGCTGAGAAGCATAGCACAGTGTTAAAGGCAAAGGCTTTAAAGACAGAATGCCTGATTTCACATCCCAGGTTGACTAGTTATTTTCTATGTGCTTACAGGTTATGCTCTTTGACCTGATTCTTTTTTCATCTGCACAATAGAATGGGTAAGCTAATCTCATAAGTTAAATGGTAATGCTTATAGAATAATATCAGACATATAGTGACCTTAATTAGTTGTACAGGTATACTAATGTGAATAAAATTGAAGGTCAATGAAAAAGAGTAAAAGTAAAGTTATAGCTGAATATTTTACTGTTTTGATAATTCTATTCTCAAAATCCTAAAGAAAACGAACAAACAAATAAACCAATAAACACCTCAGAAATGAGCATGTAGACAAGATTGAAAAGATGAGCCTGACGATCTAAATAGGAATAAATGAAAGAAGTGGCACCAAGCAATAAAAAGAAAATTAAAACTTAACATTTTGGAAAGGCATGAAAAGAAAATCTGAAAGAGGAAGAGTTAGGCCATTGTCCAGTAGCAGTGGAGAAATATAGATGAAGATGAGAGCCAACAAAGTCTTATGCCTTAGCCAGGTATTAGGTCTCTCTACTGGAATTTATGAGGAACCCCAGAAATATTATAAGCAGGGCAATTTCATACCTAGTTTTGCATTTTAAAAGAATATTCCATTATCAAAATGATAAAAGTAGAGAATCTCTACAACGTGGTACTTGATTGTATGGTGCTGGTTGCAAATGAGAAAAAAAAGTTGGGGTATATATATATTTACATACATACTATTAATTACACAGCTGCTAAATAAAATTAAGTATACGTGTACCCTCATTAATATGAAACATTTTCCAAAGATATCACGGGCCTATAACCATTTGCACAAGATTCTAAAATTTATAAAGCTCATAAAATAATCTTTTATTTTTCAACAAGCGAAACTAAAGTTATTTAAACTCATTTCTGGGTAAACTAACTGGAACAGATATGAAGTACTTATCTTAAGTTTCCCCACTTACATAATATTTATATTATATTTTTACATCTTATGACTTATTTTCAATACAGAGTGGGTATAATATAAAATGTATTATATACACACTGTATTAATTTTCTAAATTACACATATATATTCAAATGAGGAGAAAAAAAGAATCATCTCTGTATATTTTACATTATCTAAAGCTAGGTATTGTTAATTTCTAATCTGTTTGACAACACCAAATTTCTTCTAACCTTGTTACACCCAATCATGATTCCAAAATGAAGCAATTTGAATGAACAAGCCTATTATGACTGCCATATCTTATTAAAAGGAGATAAAAACCAACAGCTGGTAAAGACCACGGAATAAGGTCAGGAGATTGTACAAGTCAGTACTAACTAGAAATAAGAACAACCCACGTTACTTTGTTTGAAACATATGCTTACAAATCAGTACTCCAGTAGTCACAAGCTCATTATTTTATTAATTTAGGAAAACCTCTATGTGTTTTCATATGATTTAAAATAGTTAAAATATCATTTAGATGAGAAAGCTCTTGGAATCATTATGTGCATCTTTTGCCTCCTCTAAATTTTAACAGGTCTCAGGCGAATAGATTTGAATTTTCTTTAACCTATTATATATTTTCCATAGCACCCAGTATAGTGTTACTTGCAAGCACAGTGTTGGCAAACACTTATTGGATACATTGATATTTATATAGTTCTAGGCATTCCAGAAATTATTAAAGTCACATACAGAAATTAATTTGAAATAACATGAAGCATACTGTATTCATCTTCTTCAGTTTTGATCATGTGAGCTCATTGTTGTCTAGTTTTTCTAAGTTCAAGTAAAACATAAAATACTTATGGCTCTCTCTCCTGATGTACCAAAATATTTCCAGTTGAGACCTATGATGTACTGAGATTTGATCCAATCACATTCATTCTCTCTGTGATTGTTTGAATGATAGATAGATAGATAGATAGATAGATAGATAGATAGAGATAAAACTTATATATGCAAATAGGTGAAAATAAAAAATGGTAGTTGGATATTACATTATTAAAATCTGACAAAGTGCTTATTTAACTTTATTTTTATATAAATAAAAACTTGGCTAGGTAGAGCATTTTTAAGATATATTTTCATCTCAAAGTTTATAAATAAAATCACTGCTTTCCTAGAAATGATATTGTAGAGAAGTGTAATGTCACTGATTTTTTTTCTCTCCTAGATTTTTTTTTCTTCTTGTGCTTGACACTTCAAAAACTCATTACTTGACCTTGAAATTCATGGTTTACACCAGCATATGTCTGTTTTAGCATTTGACACCATGTGAAGTAAAACAATATACTCAGGAAATATATTGAAAAATAGTTTTTATGGTCAAGTAACATGGTAGATGGAATACACTGTATCATTATTTAAAAAAATGGTACACACTAGCATGGGTAGGCTCTAAGAAGACTGCAGTCAAGACACATGGTAAATTCTGCTTTTTCCAAAGCCCTTCAAACTCATTTGAATATTCAAATACTTGTTTGCTGTCATTTCTACCATATCTATGGACAAACCATTTTTTTTAAGATTTATTTTTATTGTTTTTTGACAAACAGACAGAGAGAAGGAGGATGGCCCAGAGCAGTCTCCATAGTTGACAACATTAGTTTTCCATATAGTTTCACTCCACAGGTGGGCGCAGGGCAGGGCTGTGCAGGGCAGGAACTGGGCTGGGAGCCTCCTGCATAGGCCCCGACAAGAACTGAACTGTGGGCACACCCCAGTTCAGCATATGACCCTGCATGGGCCGGGGCCGGGATTCAATCCTCGGGCTCCGGGATTGCAAAGTGAGCACTCAGCCAGCTGAGCCATCCCAGCTTCCCCGACAAACCATTTTCTAGAAATTTTTTTAATAAATATTGGTACATTCTAAGTAATGTTTGGTACCTTGTGAAGAAAGTGTCATCTGAATAACATCTTTTTCTAGGTTTATATAGTAAATCAAGCTATGTCCACATGCTTTTTTTCATTGCTGCAGAGACAGTAGAAAGTAAAGTCATGTACTTATACCAAATATTTCTCCAATTCTGGATTTGCATACAATATTCAGCATTCTTATTGGACCTCATACTTATTTATTCCTTACCTGTAAATAAATTACAATTTGCTGGTCTTTGGTCCTTGACTTTATCTATATATATATTAAATATCTATATTTATATCTATAAATATAGATATATTTAAATATAAATAAATAAATGAATATATATTTAATATATATATATTAAATATATATATATTTAAATATGTCCATGTTTATTTCAAGTTCAATTTTTATACTAACAGAGAATTACTTTCTAAAACACTGGATTTTTTTGTACTTCAAAATCATTTATTGGGATGACGAAGATAAATTTGACAAACTATTGTGATATATTTTTTATTTTGATTATTATAATAATTTTAAACAACATTTATTTTATCCTTATTATTTTAGCTTTTTAATGAAGGTGATAAATATAAAAGTGAAAAAGTCATAGTGCAAGCCATATTATAGAAACCCTCCTTTCATATGTTGCATGTCTATGCATCCCTATTCCCACTTTTTTTCACCTGTTTCTCAGAACTATTTGTGAAATAGTGCGTGTTGGTTACTAACAACTTTGGTTAAAGTATTATAAATTTTTCCACAAATCTCCCTAATCTAAATTGAAGTGTCTCATTATAAATAAATAATTCCAATGACTATATTTTTTCTTAATAAACATAACTTTATTATGTGTGCATAAAATCCGGTATCAACAATTCATTTAGAATGTTTTTATTTCTACATTCTAATTTTTTTCATGTGTTTCTACACATCTTGCTTATATTATGATTTTTTTCCAGATCAATTCTATAATATACTTACTGCCTTGGACTGTAAACTTAGTGTAACTTGGTTAAGAAAATCAGTTCAGTTATTAAAGCTGTTTCAATATAAATTTTATATTATCTAAGTGCTAGGTTTTGGTTTGGTTTTGATTGGGAAAAAAAATCTCTAAACAGAAAATTATTTCACCTAAAAATAAACTTCTGTTTTTAATAATATAACATAATAATAAAAATAAAAAATCATATTTAGTAGCTGCACTGAGCATGATCCAGAGACCTACTTAGAGACCAACCAAGAGACTGACCCAGAGACAGGCAGAGGAGAGAATGAGGTGGAAGATTAGGAGTGTGGGCCAAGGTGCAAAATGACTGAGCACGTTGAAAGCCAACAACTGACAAGAGCTGAGACATGGGCAGCCAGCGTACTGGGAAGATAGCAGAAGCAGGGCACAGGTAGCTGTAGTGTGACACCAGTGGCAGAAGCATGAGGAGAGCAGGCATAGAGTAATGGAGAAAGACATAGTGTGGTGTGGAAAGTTGGTTTGTAGCCTGAGTGGTAGCCAAAGAGTGATGTGGGTAACTAGAGCATGAAGCCAGCTACTGGACCATGGTGTGACATGCTGGAGCATGGGGCTGGAGGTTGATGCATAAGGCCAGAGGCCAAAGCAAGAAGCAGATGGTCAGAGTGCATTATAATGGCCATAGCACCTACAGCAAAAGTATGCCAGCAGCTGAAGTGTGGTGTGTCCCTGAACTAAGTAGGATCCCAACCAGAGCACTGCAGGGCTTTGGACACAGAACCTGGCTGTTTCCCTTTGAACTCTCCCAAGGCTAACCACCCCCAACTCTACACAGTGCTTGCATTAAATCAGCTACCATTAGGAATCTGATATTATTCAGTGACACAAACAAAGTGGCACCATTTGCAACAAACCCTACTCCAACCCTTCCCTTGGATGCTGGCAGAGGAATCCAGAAAAATTGTAAAGCCAGTGTGTGGTAGCTTCTGACTGCAGTGGAATCTTGAAAGCCTAGAATATCATCTCCCACCATATCTTCACAAAAGGGGGCACACAAACCCAAAATGACTGAGTTAAAGAAGAGAAGCCCATTTTCTAGGAAGTCTCCCACTGTGAAAAAAAACTGAATAACCAAAATAAAATATTATAAGACACTGTAGTGACACCAGCTGGGAAGCAAAAGAAGGGCCTCTTCATATCTACCAGGGAAAAAGTCCTTATGCTCAGGAAGAGGAACACTTTAATAGCACTGAGTACCCTGGAAAACACAGTAACACATAAAGAAAATGCAAAATCCACAGAAGTATTTAAAAATGGGAAAATATATGATCTAAATGACACAGAATTCAAGACTGCGATTCTAAAAACACTCAGAGATTAAAAAAAAAAAGGATTGGTTGGGTACACAGAGGGAGCTACATAATCATACAAATAAAATTTGTGGGAAAAAGGGGGGGATAATTTAATAACAAAATTAAAAATATAAAAAAGAACAAAATAGAAATTCTGGAGATAAACAACACAAGAAATGAAAAATGAAATAGCTAGCATAAGAAGCGGAGTCTAGAATATAGAGAAAATAATTAATGAAATCAGAGACAGATATTTGAAAATGTCACTGAAGAAAGAAGAGACCTAAGAGTAAAAAGAAATAAAATATTTCTACAAGACATATCTGGCTCCATTAGAAAGAGTAGCAAAAGAATAACAGGTATTCTGGAGAGAGCAGAGGACAGGATAAGCACAGAATTTGTTCAAGAAATACTAGATGACAACTTCTCAAATCCATAGAAAGACCTGGATCCTCAAATCCAAGAAGAAAACAGAACCCGTAGCTACCATAATTTTAACAAACCATCTGTAAGGCATATTATACTGAAGATGTCTAAGGTCAAAAACAAAGAAATAATCCTCAATCAGCCAGGAAAAAGAACACCATAACCTATAAATAAAAGTTCATCACACTGTAATCAAATTTCTCAACAGAAACTCTACAAGCCAGGAGGGACTGGAATCAAGTATAAAAAATATTGGAGGAGAAAAATTATCAGCCAAGAATCATCTACCCAGCAAAATGATGTTTTAGACATGAAGGAGAGATAAAGACATATTCAGATACAGAGAAGCTGAAGGTATTCTCTAGCATAAGACTGTAATTTCAAGAAATAATCAAGGGGGCTATTGAACCTGAAAAAAAAAAAGTAAAAATAAAAAGGGTTAAACTGGTACAACAAAAACATAAAAGAGGAGGAAGTAAATGTTTAAACTTTTAAAGACAATGGAGATAAGAAGCATCCTTAAGAAAAAGTACCACTGCATATATAAAACTTCTTTCTTACATAAATTTCATGGTCACCACACCAAAAGAATTTAGAACTCTCACTCTCTCACACATACACATTCAAAGGAAACAAAAAGAAAAGTAGTATAACACTATCAAACTAAAAGACAGAGTGAGAAAAAAGCAAAGAAAAAATCAAGACACTAAGTTACAAAAAAGTAGAAAACAAAATGGCCATAGGAAATACTCATATACCAATCATCACACTAAATGTAAACGTAAACTCACCAGTGAAAAGACACAAAGTAGCAGACTAGATTAACAAACAAAAGCCATCCATTTGTTGTCTCCAAAAGACTAACCTTAGGAACAAGAACAAACACAGACTCAAAGTGAAAGGGTAAAAAATAACAATCAAAGAAAATGGCATCCAGAGAAACGTAGGTGTAGCCATACTTAGACCTGAAAGAACGGATATCAGGATCAAAATGGTAATATTTTTTAAAATGGACTTCTTATAGTTATAAAGGGGACAACAAAACAAGCAGATGTGTTACTTATTAATATATATGCCCCCCCAAATACAGTACCAAAATTTACAAAGCAACTACTAACAGATCTAAAAGGAGAAACTGACAAAATATAGTAGAGGACCTAAGCATCTCCTTGACAGCCCAAAATGGATCATCTAAATAGAAAATAAATTAGAAACTGTCAGTTTAAAATGACACATTACAGCAATTGAACATAAATTATATTTATAGGATATTTCATTCTACAACACGTGACTATACATTTGTTTCTAGTGCAAATGGAACATTCTCAAGAACAGACCATATATTGGGAACAAAGCTAGCTTCAGCAAATTTAAGAACACTGAAATCATACCAAGTGTGTTTTCTGAACACAAAGCTTTGAAACTAAAAATTAATTGCAACAGAATGTAGGAAAAAACTCATATACATGAAGATTAAACAACATGTTATTTAAAAATTACTAGATTAAAGAAGAAATAAAACAAGAAATTAAAAAGTACATAGAAAATAATAGTGAAAGCACAATGTACCAAAATTTGGGGGATACAGCAAAAGCATTAATAAAAAATAATAATATCCCTACAGGACTAGGTCATGAAACAAACAAAAAAAATCACAATAATAAAAATTAGAGCAGAACTAAATGAAATAGAGAACAGAGATACAATAGAAAAAAAACAATGCAACAAAGCTGATTCTTTGAAAACATTAATTAAATTGACAAACCCCTGGCTATACTCACCAAGTGAAAAAGAAAAAAGACACAAATAATCCAACCTAGAAATGAAAGAGGGAAAATTACAACTAATACCACAGAAATACAAAGGATCTTACAGTAATACTATGAAGGGCTACATGCCACCAAATAAAGCAATCTAGATTAACTGGATAAGTTTCTAGAAATATATAGTCTACCTAAGCTGAATAAAAGCTGATAATATAAGCAGACCAATCAATTGTAAGAAAATTGAAACAATCATCCAAAACCACTCCAAAAGCAAGACTCCAGGACAAGATAGTCTCACTAACAAATTTAACCAGGCGTTTCAAGAGGAACAATGCCTATCCCCCTCAAACTTTTCTGAAAAATTAAAGAAGCAATACTTCTCAACTCAGTCTATGAGGGAAAAATTACTTTAATAACAAAACCTGCTAAGCATAACACACACACACACACACACACACACACACACTCACAAATATAGATTAAAATCTCTTATGAATACCAAAGCAAAAATCCTAAATAAAATAGCAGCAAATAGAATACAACATTGCATTCAAAAATTTATATGCCACGGTCAGTGGGATTAATCTTTGGGGCATAGAAATGGTTGAACTAATGCAAATTAATTAATGCAATACACCATATAAACAACATAATATATAAAAACATATGTGATGTCAGTTGATGCAGAAAACCATTTAACAAGATACAACATCCATTTATGATCAAAACACTTAATAAAATTGATATAGGAGGAAAATATCTCAATATAATAAAGGACGTATATGACAAACCCTCAGTGAATAGCATATACTGAATGAGGAAAAGCTGAAATCTTTTCTTCTAAAATCAGAAATAAGACAAATATATCTCTTGTCACCACTGTTACTCAACACAGTGCTGGAAATTCTACCCAGATCAGTTAGTCAAGAGAAAGAAATAAAAGGCATAAATTCGGAGTGAAAAAGTTAAATTGTCACTTTTTGCAGATGGCATGATTCTTTATATAAAAAATCCTAAAGATTCTGATTAGAAATAATAAATGAGGGGAAGCTGGGATGGCTCAGTGGGTTGGGCGCTCGCTTTGCAGTGCCGGGAACTGGAGATCGAATCCCGGCCCCGGCCCGTGAGGAACCATATGCTGAGCTTGGAGCTCCCCCAATTCGGTTCTCTCCCTGTCTCTGTCTCTGTATCTCTCTCTCTCTGTCAAAAATAAAATAATAAAAATATATTAAAAAAAAAAAGAAATAATGAATACTGTAAAGTTGCAGTATATAAAGACAATGTACAAAAATCCATTACATTTTAATATATGAACAACACAACTTCAGAAAAATAAATGAGAAAAGCAAAACTTTTAGTAATCACAATACAAAGAAATAAAATACCTGGGAATAAACTTAACAAAGAATGGGGAAGACTTATAAACGAACAACTAAAAGACACTATTAAAAAAAATGGGCACATAATACGATGCATGAATGATGTGAGGTGGACTTGTACATCTGTAAACTGTCTAATTGTTACCAACCAATGTAACCTCATCAAATTTAACAATAAATTAAAAAAACAAACAAACAAACCAAAAAAAACAAACAACAAAAAAAATTTGAAAAGGCACAGAGAAATGGAAAGATATTCCATGTTCATAAATTAGAAGCATCAACAGATAAAATAGCCATATTCCCCAAAGCAATATACAGATTTAACGCAATTCACATCAAAATCCCATAGAAATTGTTTTGAAAAATAGATTAGAAATTATTAGATTCATATGGAACCACAAAAAGAACCTAGATAAATCATACAATCTAACCAAAAAATATAAAATAAAATAAGGCTGGAGGTATCATGCTCCCTGACTTCAGTCTATAATAAAAAGTGGCAATAATCAGAAGAGCTTGATAATGGCAGAAAAATAGATATACAGTCCAATGGAACAGAATCAAAAACCCAAATATAAACCTACAAATATATCACAAAATAATTTTTGACAAAAGATAAAAAAATATACAACTGGGGAGGCCGGGATGGCTCAGTGGGTTAAGCGCTCACCCTGCAGCGCCGGGGACTGGGGATCGATTCCCGCCCCGGCCCATGGGGAACCATATGCTGAACTGGGAGCTCTCCCAGTTCAGTTCTCTCTCTGTCTCTGTCTCTGTATATCTCTCTCTCTCTCGTCAGAAAGAAAAAAAAATAAAGGAAGGAAGGAAGGAAGGAAGGAAGGAAGGAAGGAAGGAAGGAAGGAAGGAAGGAGAAAAAAGATGAGTGGAAGCCGGGATGGCTCAGTGGGTTAAGCGCTCACTTTGCAGCACCGGGGACCGAGGATTGAATCCCAGCCCCGGCCCTTGCGGACCCATGTGCTGAACTGGGGAGTTACCCCAGTTCAGTTCTCTCTCTGTCTCTGTATCTCAATCTCTCTCTCTCTGTCAAAAGACTTAAAAATAAAAAGAAAAGATGAAATACTGGCATTTGTGACAACATACATGGACCTTGAGATCATCACATTAAGCAAGACAACTCAGATAGAAAATATCGAGAGTCATAAGGATTCACTTATATGTGGAATATAAAACTAAAAATTACAAATAAACAAAAACTCATGGACATAGTCAATAGTTTAGTGGTTACCTGAGGGTAAGGGGGAAGAAGGTGGGGGAGTAGGAATGGGATATTAAATATATGGTGATGGATAAAGAACTGATTCTGTGTGGTGAGCACATAATGCCATACATAGATGATTTAATGTGGAATTGTATCTGAAACATGTCATTTTTAGCAACCAATATTACCCTCAATAAATACAACAATTAACAAAATAAATAAATAAACACATACATAAATAATAATAAAAACGTTAAGAATCTAGATAAAATCCTCCTGATATTGGCAATATTATTGATAGTAGTGTAAAATTTGAAGTAAACTAAGTGTTTAATAATAAATATACAATTATATTACAGCATATACACTCAATGAATTATTAAGATATTGTTTTATGTGATTGTGGCAATAGTGGCAATTGACAATAATATGATAATTATGGTGGAGATACTTATAATGTGTAATTTGTTGTTAAAATAGTTGTATTTGAATACTAAACTAAAATTTGTTCATTTGTTTGAGGGTATTTACTCAATCGTTTAACACATCTTTATTAAAGTACGTGTAGCAGTGAAAATTACTGACCTTGAATGCATATTACTAAGTAAAAGAAGACAACCTAAAAAGGCTTATTTGGGCAGTGAAACTACTCTATATGATAACATAATTATACATTTGTTCAAACCCATAGAATGTACATCAATAGTGATGCCTAATGTAAATTATAGACTTTGGGTGATAATGAGCTATCAATGTAGATTCACCAACTGTAATAGGTTTACCACTCTGGTGGGGATTTTAATAACCGGGGGACTATGTATGGGCAGAGAGGCACAGGAATAGAAAAAATTTCTGTACCTTCTACTGAATTTTCTTGAGAATATAAAACTTCTAAAAAAAGTCTTAATTAAAAATAAAAACATAGATGTCAATGTGGGTTACATTAAATTATATTAGTTAAAGTAGTAACTCTAGATGATGTTCAAAAAAAGCCCCAAAACCCTAGGGTTTTAATATATTAGAACTTTGTAACAATTTTGTACCACTTTTAGAAATAAATATCATTTACAAAATAGGTAGTAATCAACATTATCATTTAAAGCCAAGCATATTACATGCTTCACGTATCTCATTTCAATTTTGGAAACTCATGTTAATATATATATATATATATATACACACACACACACACACTCACACACACACACACACACACATTTGAAAAACAATGGTTGGAACACTTAATTCATCCTAGTTAACACTGCAATTAAGTAGCAAATTCTGTGTTCAATTCTATGTTTGTGTGACTGCAAGTTCACTTTCCTTTCTACCTAGAATCATCAATTAACTGCATTCATTCATGATCCAGTATCTTCATGGTCACAATTAGGAAAACAAGGTAGCATTTCTCAAGGCTTCATTCACAATACTATTAAAAGAAAACAATCTATCTTCACTTGGGCCAGTGTTGGGAATTTATTTTCACAAAATTCTAACTGCCCACTTTGGGAAGACCTTCATCTGATTACCTATCAAGATCACTTGATTTACAACAGCTATTAGTTGGATCTAGTCTAGTCACTTTTAGAAGCATCCAGGATCCAGCGAATTGATTTGCCCACAGTCTTATATAATGATAGTCCTATTGCTTTCAGCAGGGAGTTTCTAATTTCTAAGACATTTATTTTACTATCAGCCTGATTTGAGCTTTAACTAAATGATAATTTATTCAGTACCTCCTTCAAAGAAACCTGCTGTGTTTAATACTCATACATCACTGTAAATGTCTATAAATAGGGTCCAACAAGAGTAACACTCTTTTTTAAGTAGTTTAGTGTGCTTGAGTCTGACACTGTTATTTTACAGAATTACATGCTGATGATTCTGTAATAAAATATTTGGTATAAATGACCAGTTTATAAAAAAGGTATTTTTTTAATGGAAAATTGAAAACTCAATAAATGGTGCTAACTTTATGCTTAGTAGAGAAATATTGTGAGACAAGGTGAAAATCAACCCAGTAGCAGAAAATGTAAAACGTAATCAGTTGATCTTTCACTGGTTAATATGGAGATATAGCCTGGCATCAGAAGAGAGACAACTGTTCAAAGCCATGTAATATTAGAAACAACTACATAAAGTTAACTGCTGTGCCCACTACTAATTTATTTTGTAATTATAAAGATCATCTATGGAATTTTCAGAAACATGTTGGCATTTGACATAGCAGACTTTGTTTGGGGTTCATTGCATGTTAACTCTTGGCTTATGCCCCATCAACCACTGTAAGACAACACATCTTCTGAACACTGGGATTCATGCAGGAAGTGGCAAGTGCGTGGTGTTGTCATTAGTAACACCTTGCTGCTTATTTCTAGAAATAAGAGTAAAGATGCTTCTGCAAGGGAGACAATTCACTAGCACCATGAACACCATCTGCATTCTATAGATAAGAATATAAACACCCAATTATACAAATAAATAAATAAATAGTAAATAAATAAATAAATAGAATGAATTAAGAAAGTCAGATAACATGCAAACCACACATACAAAGGAACAAAGCACTGACCATTATGATTGAGAAGTCTAAACCATAATGCATAATAAAAATGAAATTAGCTATGTTAATAGGTAAAGACCTTGTGAGCTGTTAGCCAAAGTCATTCTTATGTAAATATAAAGCATATAGGAACAGGTTAATGTGAAAGCCCATATTGTATTTGCACCTCTGAATCCTTTGGTTCTGGTGGATCCAGGAATTACTCTGCTCCCTCATTTCCTGTTCTCAAGATATCCCTCATACTCTCTCTAAGCCAAAGACAACTAAAAGTTCTCTTCCTGTGAACATGTATCTCATGTGCTTTTTATAGCAGGAAAACCATCAGCCTTACCTAATCACAGAGTTTCATAAACCCCTGAAGAATGAAACTAAAAAGTGGGTTAATAAATGGTCAGTTGGTTTCCATTCTTTTTAAAGATTTTATTGTTTTTTTGACAGACACAGAGAGAGAGAGAGAGAAGGGGGAGGGCCCAGAGCAGTTACCATAGTTATACGTCAAAGATTTTCAACATGGTTTCATTCCACAAAGGTAGGTGTGAGTTGCATAGGGCAAGAACTGGGATGGGGGTCTCCCACATGGTAGGGCATGCCCCCTCAAGGTAGGGGCCAAACCAGAGGCTGAGAACCAAATTGGGGGCCTCCTGCAAGGGAAACACACCCCAGTTAAACATATGTGTCTGCACAGGCTGGGATTAGGATTCAATCCTTGGTCTCTGGGGTTGCACAGCAAGTGCTTAAGCTGCTGAGCCATCCTGGCTTCCCTGATTACTTTCTTAAGTAAAGCTAAGAACATATGAAAATTTCATAACTCCAAAAAATTTCCATTGTCCTGGGTTGTCTTTTTCTATACCCTTCTTTGTAATAATGTTTGCTTTACTCTATTCAGATTCTGCCCCAAGTTTGAATTCTACACCTAAATGTCTACCTGATGGATTGATCTCCAATTACTTGAAGTCAAAATTGACTAGTTCCTGACACAAAGAGACTGCCTTGATTTTTTTTTTCTAACCTGCATAGCTAGAAACAGGCTTATGTTTCAGTTGCATGCAGAACATCCTCAGAACTTAAATTAACAGTCCAATGGAAAGCTTACCAGCCTTACCTGCTGTTGTCAACTACTACAGCTTCCAGATAATGTATTCTTCCTTCTGGATAATTTTTTTTTCTTTCTTTCTTTCTTTCTTTCTTTCTTTCTTTCTTTCTTTCTTTCTTTCTTTCTTTCTTCCTTTCTTTCTTTCTTTCTTTTCTTTTTTTCTTCTTTCCTTCCTTCCTTCCTTCCTTCTTTCTTTCTTTCTTTCTTCCTTTTTTTCAGAAAAGGTGGCAGACTCCTTTCTGCCTTTATTTCTTTTACAAGTTCTTGAGAAGTTTGTTGAGAATTCCTAAGCTATGGAGGTAACTGTGAACAATTTAAGAGGCTAACCAGCTAGTATAATTAATGACCAGGTCCTATCTCTTCCTCTATTTTTAAAAATTTCATTAATATAATGTATTACATATATTGATTTTCTAATGTTGAACCATCCCTGCTCTATAGGAATAAATGCAATATAGTTATGGTGTATAAGAATGCTTTTAATGCATTGTTATACCTAATTTTTGTATACTAACAATTTTTTAAATTTTATTTTATTTGTTTGAGAGGAGAGAGAGGCAAAGAGAAGTGGGGAGGACCCAAGGCAGTCTCCATAGCTGTACATAATCAGTTTTTAACATGATTTCATTCTACAAGGTGGATGTGGGGTCATGTGGAGCAGGAACTGAACCAGGGGATTTCCACATGGGAGACAAGATCCTTCACTGCTGTGCCATCCTGACAGTTTCCAGTTGTGCTGCATGCAGTTCAGCATATATGTTTGAACAAGCCAGGACCGAGATTGTGAGCTCAAGCATTCAACCACTTGAGCTATCCTGGCATCTTTGGTATAGTAAAGTTTTATGAAAAACTTTATATCAATATTTTTAAAGGTATTGATCTGTAGGTGTTTTATTTTTATTAATGGAATGTCCTCGCCTAGGTTTGAAATTAGGGTAATGAACTACTCATAGAATGAGTTAGGAAATGTTCCATTTCATCCAATTCTTTGAAAGAATTTGAGAAGAATTGCTGTTATTTTTTTTAAAATGTTTGTTAAACCTCACAAATAAAGTAATTCAATCCAAAGTTTTTCTGTTCTTGGGAGTTTTTTTCTTTTTTTAATTACATACTTAATTTTTATTACTAGTTATAGATTCTTTAAATGTTTCTATTTATGGTTTAGGTTTGGTACATTGTGTTTATTTTAGTTATTTATTAATTTCATCCTGCTTTCCAATTTATCAGGGTAAATTTGTTTATAGTTTATATTAATTGTTTATATTAAATGTGTAATTATATTAAATGTAATATAATTTGTATATTATTTATAGTTCATAACAATATCCTTATTTCTGTAAATTCAGTAATAATATATTCACTTTCATTTGTGATTTTACAACTTTGAATTTTTTTCATGGGCAAGCTAAGAAGTATTAGTTTTTTTTAAGATTTATTTTATTGTTTTTGACAGAGACAGAAAGAGACAGAGAGAAGGGGGAGGACCTAGAGAAGTTTTCACAGTTGTACTTCATCAGTTTTTGAAATGGCTTTGCTTCATACAGGTGGGTGGGGGCTGTGCAGGGTGGGAGCTAGGCTGGGGGTCTCCCACATGGGAGGCACGCCCCAGTTCAGCATATGGGTCTGCACCGGCCAGGGCCGGGATTTGATCCTTGGTCCCAGAGCTGCAAGGCGAGTACTTAACCCACTGAGTTATCCCAGCTTCCCCTAAGAGTTCTTTTTGAATAGACAGTTTTTATTTGGGCTAATGAGACATAATGTTTTTATTATTAATTATTAAATTTACAAGGGTGACATTGGTTAGTAAAATTACATAGGTTTCAACCATACAATTCTACATTACATCATCTATATATTGCACTGTTCGCTCACCACCAAGAGCCAGTTGTCTTCCCATTGTCATATATTTGATGCCCATTCCCTCTTTTTTTAAGGACAAATAAAATCTCAGAGTCAAAGGGTAAAGAACAATATTTCAAGAAAGGAACACCCAGAGAAAATTAAGTGTAGTCATACTTACAAGGACTGAAAATTAAGTTTGTGAATTTACCCTAGAAAAAAAGTGTTACATACCTCATTGTTAAATATAACCTTGCATACCTTTGAATTACTCTCCTTGGGAAGCTATGAATGGCCGCCAGCACCTAGTCCACCCTTTACAGCAATTTTGGAACTGTTTTTTTGAAATGGCCATCAGAGCCATCATTGTATTTCCCTTGATGTCTTGAATGTCATTAAAATGTCTTCCTTTCAATATTTCCTCTATCATCAGGTAAAGAAAAAATCATTGGGGGCCAAATCAAGTGAGTATGGTGGGTGTTCCAATACAATTATTTGTTTATTGGCTAAACACTTTTGTACATACAGTGCCTGTGAACTGGTGTATTGTCATGATGCAAGAATCCTAAAATACTGGCCACAAGATCAGGTCATTTTCATCTAAATTTTTCCTGCAACATCTTTAGAACTTTCAGATAGTCAACTTGGCTGACTGTCCAGTTAGTAAAAATTCATTATGAACAAAACTTGTAATATCAAAAAGTTTAGCAATATCATTTTGACTCTTGGGTTTCAACTGATAGAAGTGTTTGGTAGTGAAAAATTGTCTGACATCTGTTGTGCACTTGGATGCTTTTTCAAGTTCATATTTATTTACCCATGTTTCATCATCAGTGATAAAATGGCCAAAAACATTTTCTTGCCTCTCTGAAAGGTCTTGGAAAACTTCAACTCTCCTTTGCTTTTGTTCATTGGTGATCCCCTTTGGGATTGTTTTTTAAAAGATATATTTTATTGTCTGAGGGAAGGTAAGAGAGACAGAGGATAGAGAGAGAATGTGGAGGGCCCAGAGCAATCTCCATAGTTGTGTATCATTTGTTGTGACATGGTTTCATTCCATAGAGGTGAATGTGGGCCCATTGGCATGAGTAATAAACTAGGGTCTTCCTGCACCAGAGGCGAGAACCTGTGCTACAAGGCTAAGTGGTTCAGGATATGAAATTGCACAGGCTGAGGCTGGAATTTGATCCCTAGACCCCATAGGTATGAGGTGAGCACCTAACCTGCTGAACTATCCCAGCATCCACCATTTGGGATCTTGTGTGTACACACCTTTCTTATGTCAAGTTTTTCCATTAAGATTTTTCTGTTTTCTCTATCAATGTTTACTTGATCTGCGATGCTTCTCACAATCAGTAAAAAAATTTTAATGCACAATTCAAGAAAATTTTGTAACGCGTTTATCAGTCCTGCTAACTACTAGTCTTCCTGACCTCTCTTCATCTGTGATGCTGTCTCTCGCCTCAGAAAAAATTTAATTCATTTGAACACAACTGTTTTCTTCATGCCATTATTCTTACATCTTACTAACATGTCCCTGATTTCAGTTTTGCTCTTGCCAAGTTTAACAGAAAATTTAATGTTCATTCTCTGCTGTAATTCAAGCTCTGACATTCTTGCAACAACACACAACAATAACAAATGCTACTTAGCAAGAGACTGCCACATAAAAACACACATGTGAGACACTGAAATACCAAGGTTATAAAACATTACAACCTTGTTTTTGCAGTGCTGTTAATACAAGTGCATGATGGCAAGTTCATAACCTTAATTGTCAGACCTTCTATATCTGACAAAACAGACTTCAGGATTTAAATATATGGGGATTCTGGAATGGCTCAGTGGGTTGAGCACTCATCTTGCAGCCCTGGGATCTGGGTATCAATTCCTGGCCCAAGCCCATATGGACCCATGTGCTGAAGTGCAATGTGATCCCAGTTTGGTTCTCACTGGGGTGAGTCTTTCATTCAGGAGGCCCCTATTTGGTTCCTGCCCTGTGCACCTCTGCCTCCACCTGTGAAGTGAAGCTATGTAGAAAACAAATGATGTGCAACTATAGAGAATGCTCTGTGCCATCCCTCTTCTCTCTGTTTCTCTCTGTTTCTCTCTGTCTGTCAAAAACGATTTAAAAAGATATAAAGAGGTAATAAAAGACAATGATAAACATTTCATAATGATAAAGAGAACAATACAAGAAGATAAGACATTCATTAATATATATATGAAAGTATCAAAATTTACAAAGCAACTACTAACAGATCTAAAAAGAGAAACTGACAAAAATATAATTATAGTAGTGGAATTAATCACTCTTTTGACAGCCACGAACATCATACAAATAGAAATTAAGTGAGAAAATATCAGCTTTAAATGATACATTACAGCAAATAAAAATAATTGATATTTAGGGGATATTTCATCTTATAACACAAACTATACGTTATTTTCTACAGCATATGCAACATTCTCAAAGACAGACCATATCAGGGGACAAAACTAATCTCAACAAATTTAAGAAGACTGAAATCATGCAAGTGAACTCTCTTACCACAAAGCTTCAAAACTGGAAATTAACTAATACACACACACACACACACACACACACACACACATATATATATATGCATGGAAATTGAAAAAAACATGCTATGATAATATGACGGTAAAAAAATGAAAATAAGAGATATCAAAACATACATAGAACTTAATGAGAATAAAAACACATTATATCAACATTATTTGAATGAAGTGAAAGTAGTTATAAGAGGAAAATTTATGTTATTACAAGCCTATCTCAAGAAACAAAATAAAGGGATATGTCACCAAGATAATGGCATGAGAGGAGATTCTTGAAACCTCTCCTGGAAAAACATAACAATTTGAACAACTAAAATACAACAAGAGAATCCCTAAGAAACACAGAGCCTCAGTGAAGATACTCACATGTGAAAGAAAATTCCTAACGGTCACAGAAAGGAAGATGAGCAAGATAAAATGAAAGGAGGCATTGCAGAGACAAGGTTGTAAAATGTGACCTAGAGCTGGCAGAAGAGGGAACAAAGTGTTGATCTAGGAACAGGAGCTGAAGCTTAGCATGACCCCAGATGGGTTGGAGGCTGAGAACTGACAAGCATGGAGGCACAGGCAGCTGAAACTTCACACAGACATGGATGGATGAGTTAAAGCCTAAGCTAAACTGCACTATACTTCCTTGGGAAAGTTAGAGTCCCAGACAGAGCACAGAACCCTAGAATAATTAGTGCACTAACAAAGGTATAATCCACTGTTCTGAGCAAATCAGGGTGCCAGTGGGAGAACAGTACACCCTTTGATGAGCTCAGAGCCAGGAGCCAATGGATGTCACAGAACTGACTTGACCACAAATCAACTCTGGGTGAACTAGAAACTGAGAACCAGCAGCCATGGAAATGGTGACCAAAGAAAAAACACAATCCTGGGTGAAACACCAACTCAGGAGAAAAGAGAAAGGAAGAGCCTATGGCACATGGGCAGACTGGCCCCGTTCACTTTTAACAGAGAGACAGGCTTGTGTTATGGCTGAACTCAGCACCCAGGGTGCTGATCTTGGGACACATAGCAGTTGTAACTAGCATTGCCCTCACTACCAGGCAGATGCCATAGACACAAAGCCTGGCAACTTACCCTTACTCTCCCTCAAAGTTTCTCCAAGCCCCACTTAATCTGATGCCTGCTTATATCCAGCTGCAATTGAAAACCCACAATTACTCTGTGCCACAAACAAACCATAGCCTTTCTCAACAAACCTCACCCCCATCCTATCTTGAAATATATCAGGGAGACTCAGGGAAACTTCAAAACAAAGGTGTAGCACCTTCTGCCTGCACTAGGATCTCAGCGGCATAGAATACCATTGCCTATCACATCATCTCAAAGAGAAGGCACATTAAGCCCAAGGAGACTGGTTTAAAGAAAAAAAGCGCACATTCCAATAAATTTCCCAGTGTGAGAAGATCAAATAATCATGAGAAAATATTGTAAGATCTTGTAGTGACACCAAACGGGAAGCAAAATAACAAGCCCTTTATATCTGCCAGAGTAAAAAGCCCTTATACACAGGGGAAAAAAAGACTCCATCAACAAAGTGTACACACCCTTGAAAACAAATTTGTTCAGATAAAAACAGAAACATTTCCAGAAAATAAACCAGAAGATATAAAAATTATGATCTAAATGACACAAAATTCAAGACTGCAGTTCAGAAAACATTTAAAGAGATCAAAGAAAATTGGTTTAGCACAAAAACAGCTAAATAATCTTAGAAAGGAGATCAATGAATAAAAGAAATACTTTAACAAAAAAAAATTGAAACTATAAAAAAGAGCCATATAGAAATTCTGGAGATAACAAAATAAATAAAATAAAAAATAAAATAACTAGCCTAGAAAACAGGTCCAATACAATGAGAAGAAGAATTAATGATATTCAAGATGGAAATATGGAATTATCACAGAAACAAAAAGAGAGAGATTTGAGTCAAAGTAATAAAGTAACTCTACAAGAATTATCTGACTCTATTAAGTCCCCCCCACCCCAAACAAACAAACAAACAGAATTAATGGGAATAAAAGAAGGAGCTGAAAGAATTCTACAGAGATTTTACTCAAAGAAATTCTAGACAAAAACTTTTAAAACCTATGAAAAGTACTAGAATAGCATATTCAAGAAGAAATCTTCTGTAGAATAAAAGCATGTCACAACTAATGATGTACAACAACAAAAATTGTTCTGCGCCATCTTCAGTTCTCTCTCTCTTCCTCTCTTACCTAGTCTTAAGCAACAAAATAAATCTTTAAAAATATGTAAAAAATAATGATGACTGGGGGAACCGGAATGACTCAGCAGGTTAAGAGCTCGTTTGCAGCCCTGGGAAACAAAGATTAAATCCCAGCCCTAGCCCATGCAGAACCATATGCTGAACTGGGGTGTGTTTCCCATGGGAGAAGTCCCCAGTTTGGTTCTTGCCACCCCCCCCCCC
>PVKE010010925.1:0-41070 GCA_004027555.1 Craseonycteris thonglongyai
TTTAGGCTCTGTGATCTGATTAGGGCACTGTATGCTGTCCCTTGAGTTCGGATGTTAAATTGTCCACAGTCTTGTGGGGCTTCCACGCTCCCTAGGTCTCGGCTTCCAGCCCGCCCTCGATCCAGCTCCACTTTGACCGTAGTCCCCCAATCCCCCTTTGTTTTTGCCAGCCCCGGGCCGCGCTCCGAGTCTCTGTCCCAGAACCGCTGCTTCCCTTTTCCTCTCCCGCTCTCCCCTTTTTTCTCTAACCTTTGTGTGTTGTTCCATGTTGTGTGGTTCTCTTAGTTGAGGTTTCTTCTCAGGGTTTCCCCTGTGGATTCCCCTCTGTTCCCAAGGCCCTTCCCAGGCAGTTATCGGCATTCTCCTCTCATGCCGCCATCTTGGATCTCTCACAAATAGTTTTATAATACTAGTTGGAAACTTCAGTATCCCACTCTCAATAATGCATAGAGCGATCAGGCGAAAAATAAGTGAGGAAACAGAAACTTAGACATACTAGATCCCAAGCACAAAGGAAGTGAGAACAGGGTCTTAAAGAGATATTCACATCCATGTTCGTGGCAGCATCACACAGTAGCTGAGATGTGGAAGAAGTCCCAGCAGCCACCAGTGGAATAAGCACACTAGTATACTTGTATATGTGCAATGAAGTATCATTCCGCCTTAAAAAAAAAGGAAATTCTGCAATTTCTATAACATGAGTAAACCTTTGGGCATTATGTCACATGAAATAAGTGACTTACAAAAAGGTAAGTACTGTGACTTCACTTCTATGAGTTATCAAGCGAAGTCACCCTATGCAGACAGAATGTAGACGGTGTGCGAAGGGCTAGGGGCACAGGGGTGGGCAGTTGGTCTCTAAGGGGTGTAGTTTCAGTTGTTCAAGATGAAGAGCTGTGGTGATGGGCGTACAACATTATGAATTTATTTAACACTACTGAATGGTCCACTTAAAATTGATTTGAGATAAAATAAAGGATGTGTAGGATCTGTATTCTCAAAACTACAAACAATGGTTTAAAAATTCAAAGAAGACTTACGAAGAGGAAAAGTACACTTTGTTCATGGATTGAACAACTCAATATTGTGATAATGTCAATTCTCCCCAATTTTACTGATAGGTTCACTTGTAATTCCAATTAAAATCCTAGCAAGCTTTCTTTTGTAGCTATCCATAGCTCTTCTATAATTAATAATATGGCAAGGCAAAGAAACTGGAATAGCCAAAACAATTCTGAAGAACAAAGGTAGGGCATTCCCACTAGCCCATTTAAAGACTACCTGTAAAACTCAAGATAGTTTAAGACTAGTGAAAGCTTAGACACAAAGATCAATGAAACAAAAAAGAGCCTAGAATCAAACCCACAAACATTGTGTTCAAATTTTTTTTTTTTTTACAAAGACACAGACAATTCAATGGAGAAAGAATAATCTTTTCAACAACTAGTGCTGGGACACTTGTCCATCTATAGACATAAAAAACTGAACCTCGACATTAACTGAAAATGGATCAAAGACAAATGTGAAAGCTAACACCATAGAAATTACAGAGAAAAATAAGAAAAAATTGTGTAATTTGGTTTGGACAATTAGACTTTAGATATGATACCAAAAGCACAATCTATTTTTAAAAATTAACTTTGAGAAAAAGGACTTTATCAAAAGTCCTTGTTCTGAAAGCTGAGTTATGAAAATGATAAGATGAACCAGAGACTGGGAGAACATATTTACAAAGTTTCTATTGGAGGACTTAAATATAGGTGAAGAATTTAAATAAATGACAACAGAACAACCCAATTTAAAAAAGGAAGGAAAGATCTGAAGAGATACGTCAGCAGGATATTCAGAAAGTAAAACACATATGAATGATACTCAGTAGTACTGGCCACTAGGGAAATGCAACTTAAAACCACAATGAAATAGCACCTCACATCTGTTAGGATGGCAAAGATTTTAGAAACCTGACAAGCACTGAGCAGGATGAGGAGCGGCAGGGCGGTCACTGGTGGAAGGAATGAAAAACTGCAGCCACTCTGGGGGACAGGGTTTTACAAAGCTAACCCCAGTCTTACAGCACAACCCAGCAACCATGCTCCTAGGTTAACTTACCCAACAGATCTGAAAACTCAGTCCCACCCAACAGCCCACACATAAATGTTCACAGCATTCATAATCACCAAAGCATGGAGGCATCTGGAGGCCAACATTTGCTAAAAACCTGGACACAAACAGTGACCAGTAGTCAACCCAGTGCATCCTGAAGCCTCCAGTGCTCATTCTGTTCACTCTGCCCCACCGTGGCAATGACCACAGCTGGCAGGATACGCAACCTGGCCTCCCGCCTACAAGGTCTCTGGCAAAAGAGACCAACATTAGGGTCCAGAGGGAGGCTTGCTGATGTCTGAAACGCACCAAAAATGAGATGGGTCATGCATGTGTAGAGGGATGGAAAGATGCATAATAGGAAAAAGCAAGTATCGTAATATGTTACTGGAAAGTTCTAGATGATGGGTATAAAGATGATGATTACAAAATCCTTTCAACTTTTCCCTGTGTTTGAAAATTTTCAGAATAAAACAGATGAGATAAAAAAAGCACCCATGTGAAACTGAATATGGATTTGGTATCAAGTTTGTTTTAAACATCAATGAGCACGAATCACTGACTCTTGTTAGAATAAATCTGATATAACAGGGTTAAGGTGGGGCCTGAGATTCTGCACTTCTACCAAGCTTTCAAAATACTAAAATATAATTTAAATCAATAAGAAGATAGAAAACATCTACAAATGATCACAAAAGGTCAAGTAAGCATGACAAAAGGTACTTATCCTCTTTTGCCAGCAGAAAGTGCAAGTTACACCCATAGAGACACCACCTAGTGACCCCCTGAATGGCTAAAAGGAAAAAGACTGGCAATGGCAAATGCTGCCCAAGAATGTAGGCAAGGGGACTGCTCCGGCAGGGGACCAGTACCTGCTGCTGATCATGCAGGCTGATAAAGGTAAGAGTGTGGGGTCCAGTGAGACTACGTGCTTGGTGAAAAATATAAGCAAGACAGCAACAATACATGTGCATGCACCATTACCATGAATTAAAAATACATACACAGCAATGATATAGTTTCTAAACACATATACAAAAGAACAGCCACATAAACAAAAATAATTTTATGGGGTAGAAAGGAGATGGAAATCGAGTATGGGGAAATCAGCAACCATGTACATAAAGTAGATGGAACGTTACAGGAACCAGTAATGATAAACAGGCATGAACTGAGAAGTGATTAACTTAACCCTTCACGCTAAGGATCCCCATCTCCCTCCCCACCAAAAACAAATGAATGTCCTACAGAGAAGTGAGGATAAATAAACAAGCAACCCACCTGGGAGCTGGTGGTTTCCGGCAGCTTCTGGGAAATAAACAGCCACTCTAGGACCTGCTCTGTCTTGTGACGCTTGTACTTCCGCTGGTCAGGGAGAGTCCTCTGGTCAGGGGTCCCTTGACTCACAACAACAGTCTCGTGACCTTGGAGCTTTCTGATCCTATTGCACAGATTGTTCCGTTCCTGGAGAGGTGGGACCTGTGGACTCAGAGCAAACGCACTTGAGCCAGCATACATCCTCTGGCCCAACCTTGGTTTCTTTTACTAGAGAACTGGTTTGTAGGAGGCCAGGTAGGTGCTCTGCAAACTGGGGGGAAATGCTACTGTGGGGCAGAAGTGAGCCAAAATGAAAAAGGGAAACCCACCCTCGCCAGACTTTGCAAAGACTCCAGGAACCCCAAAAGTGCAGCAACCACCCTGAGACTTCAACAACTCCGGTAGCAACTTTAATAAGAACAGTCTTCTAAGAAATAACAACTCTATTTTAGGCGGAGTGTACACAAGGAACAGATTTTAAATGAAGCGGTCTTAGTTTCAGTTCGAGTTTCATTTGAGTTCCCTCTCTCACTATTTAAATGTCCATGAACAATTCACTTTACCTCTCTGACTGTAATGTTTTGTTGTTAAAATATTGAGAGTAGGATGAGATTAGGGTAGCAGTGTATTTATTTTAATCTTCCAAGAACTCCCAATAAAAACAAGAGACCCACCAGAATATAAAAGGAAAAGGCTCATAGACATGTGCAGCAAACCAAGCCTAGGTGACGAGGGCTCACAAACCTCAGGGCAGCTGTGATTCCACTGCAGAGGACAGTCCCCAGCACAAGTGTGGGAGACGAGGGAAGACTGTGACAGGCCACATGCTGTAGCTCTGCAGTCACCAATAAATGTGCATCCCCAGGAGGAGACCACCTTAGAGAGGAGTCTGAGCGTCCTTCCCAGGCTCAGAATGGCAGGTGACTAAAAAGTATAGTCCCAAAGTGACTGAGTGACCTAAAAGTGCTGTGGGCATCTAAGAAGAGGATGATATGAGATATAATGGGGGAGTGGGAGGGAGGGTTAAAGAGAAGTCTCCAGAGGATGCTTAATCCAGAAAATTATTAACAACAAAATGCAAGATGTACACATAAGACAAGACATGTTGAACTCTAAGAATTGGGCTTGAGGCAAAAAAAAAGGCTTCCTGACGAAGCTTAATGTTGAGACAGGTCAGATCAGGTGTGTGCTGAGTGTGTGCACATGTGCACTTATATTTCCAAAAGAATCATTGAAAAAATAAATCAGAAACTGTAAAAATTGTTACCACAGGGGGAGAGAGAGAATATGGCAGAGGGTGTGAAAGCAAAGCTGGTCTAATGTACCATTATAATTTCTACTTTTGAATCATATAAATATTTTACAGGACAAAAGGAGGGCAATCCCTGAAGTTGAAAATAAACTTTAACACATTTATCAAATTAGAAACAAAAATGACAAGAGACAATAATTTTTCTAACTGACCTTAAGTGAGATGTAAGGCATACTGGTCTTCATTTAGTGTCCTTGCTAGTAGTAATTACTTTAAAACCATTTTGTGTATACTGTAGGATATGACAATTATTACTGTCGTTAACCAAGATATCTAGCAACAGTAAGATCTTTAGCCCTTCCACATCACTGTTAGGAATGTAAACTATTGCAACCGTGATGGAACCAGTTCTGCAATTCCTCAAAATATTAATAGGTTGCCTGGGGGTGGGGGTGGGGAGGTGAGGGGGGAAGGGCGGGGGGGGGGCATGGGGAGGGAACATTAAATGTAAAAATAAATAAATAAATAATTCTGTGATGGTGGTGGATGTTAATAGAGGTACTCTATGACCCAGCATTTCCATTCCTCAGTATCTGCACAAGAGAATTGAAAGCACATGTCCTTCTACGTAAATGTGTGTAATCAGCACTACTCATAATAGCCCCAAAGTGTTAACAATCCAAACATCCATCAGTGGATGAATGGATAAACAAAACGTGGGGTCTCTGATCTATACCAAGGCGTGGCCATAAAAAGGGAGAAAGCACTGAGGCACCTCCTCCCAAACACTCACCCTGGACGCTGCCTCCCCAATGACCTTCCCTCTACGAAAGCCCGGGGTGACCTGGATGACGGCTCCCGTGAGTGACCCCGCGTTTCCTTCCTGAGCTTTAATTCCCACGCTGGTATTTTAAATTCGCCAATAAGGAGCGATCCTCTGAAAGCCGGGCGCCCACGCTGCCTGCTGGGCAGGCGGAGCCCCCGCGGTGCGGCCCAGAGCGCGCCGTGTGCTCCAGGGCCCACGGGTGACAAAGACGGCAGAACGACACGCCATAAAAAGGCGACGTTGACGGCACCTACGCGAGCGCGACTTAACTCCCATGATGCTTCGCGGCACGCGGGCACCTGACGCCGCGTGACATCACGCGCACGGCACGCCGGCCTCGGGAACGCGCGTGCGCGCCGCCGCGCGAAGGCCGCCGCTACTCACCCAGACGCCAGCTGTCCGCACCCTGGCGATCATGCCCGGGCAGCTGTGCGCGTCCCGCGGGAGGACGCCGCTGCCCCCCCGGGCCCCGCATGCGCGGCACGAGCGCCCGCACCTCACAGCCCGGTCGGCGTCCTCCTCGCTCTGGAAGCTGAGGCACCGGCGCGCAGCTCTCGGGTAACACGAGGGCGGACCACGCCAATTTGGGTCACGGCCACGGATAACGGACCGTGGCCGCAGGACCAAACGCTCCGGAGCTGGCCCAGCCAATGGCGGCGGGCCCCGGGGCCGCAGTACGGACACACAGGAAATGCGTCAGTGCGACGGTTCGACGTGAGGAGGGAAGAACTACATCTCCCAGAAGCCTCTACGGCAGTTCCTACCGCGTGCGGGTGAGGGGAGGCTGTTCGGGTCGGAGGGCTTCCAGCCCAGCCTTTCTGCCCGGGCACTGGGGACTGACTAGTTTAAATGATACAGAGAATTACAGTAATTGACAGCAAGTGGTATAAGTTAAGTTAAAAGTTTACTAAGGTCCCTTAGTAATGGTAAACGTCCTAACTTACACTATGGAAAAGTAAAAATGACAAGGTAAAGGGAATTGGCAGCACCAGTGGGGTGGCTGCAATTTTAAGTAGAGCAGTGTCTTAGATTCCTAGGCCGACTGTAACAAAGTACCAGAGTGTGGGCTTAAAAAACAGAAATCGTCTCACAGTTCTGGAACCTACAAGCCCAAAATCAAGGTGTTGGCAGGACCGGTCCCTTCTGAGGGCTGTGAGGGAAGGATCTGTGGTCGTCCTCTCTCCTTGACTTGTAGACCAGTCTTCTGTGTTCTTCACATCATCTTTCCACTTGGTGTCTCTGTGTCCTAATTTCCCTTTTTAATAAAAGGTCAACAGCAATATTGGATTAATTCTCTCTCTGATGACTTCACTTTCAGTTAATTACCTGTGTAAAGACCCTTTCTCCAAAAATGGCCACTTCAAAACACAAATTTTGGGAGGACACAATTCAATCCATTATAGGTAGTCAGAGTAGAACTCCTTTGTAAGATGAGACACCCTAAATCTGATCTTTTCCCGTAGGGCCGTGTGTTTAGGCAGCTGCGTCCCTGAAAATATCTGAAACGTAAGTCCTAATGGATGGGGCCAAGAAGAGTTGGCTTTTCCAACTGTTTGAAGCTCCAAATCTGTGGAATTTCTCTTCCCTTGCCATCAGTCTCAGCTCATCTCAAGCTGGCTCTAAGACGTACCACACATTAGCTTATTGAGATCTGCCACACACTTGCTATTTATTTTTCAAATGAAGCTCCACCATTTACTAGCTATGTGAATATGGGCAAATTACTTAAAATTTCCAAACTCTAGTTCCTTTTACTGTAAAATGAGTATTATGATCCTATTCGGGTTACAGATAGAAATGCAAGCTTGTCCAACCCGCGGGCCATGGGCCACATGCAGCCCAGGACAGCTTTGACTGCGGCCCAACAAAAATTCATAAACTTCCTTATAATATTAGATGTTTTTGCAATTTTTCCTCCCTCATCAGCTCTTGTTAGTGTTAGCGTGTTTTATGTGTAGCTCAAGACAATTCTTCCAACGTGGTCCAGGGAAGCCCAAAGATTGGACACCCCTGCCTAATGCACGAAAGGACTTAGCAGATTGGGTACCTGGTATTCCGCTGTACAGTTTTCAAAATCAACAATTATGGCTACTATTGTTATTAGCATCCCCTTGGTGCTGCATATTGTTTCCCAAAAACCCCTGGTTTTTTTTAGTATTTTTAAAAATTCACTTTACTGAGGCACAGTTTATAAACAGCAAACTAGAGGAAGCCGGGGTGGCTCAGTGGGTTAAGAGCTCACTTTGCAGCCCCGGGGACCAAGGATTGAATCCCCGTGTGGAACCATATGCTGAACTGGGGAGTTCCCCCAGTTCAGTTCTCTCTCTCTCTCTGTGTATCTCTCTCTCTGTCAATAAATAAACTAAAAAAAGAAAAATAAAAAAAACAGCAAACTGGGTCCATTAGAAGTGTGTTTAGCCAGTGAATGCAGTGGGCCCAGCATCATAAAAATACAGACCCTTCCCAGTGGCTCCCTTGGGGTCTTGTTTGCAGCCCATGGCTCTCCACCTCCTGCCATGGGCAACCACAGATATAACGGCTGTCATTATAGGTCATGTGTTTCAGAATTGTACTATGGGAGTCATAGTGTGTACGGTACTCGTGTCTGACGTTTTACTCAGAACATTTTGGCGATTTAACCATGCTATTGGGTATATCGTTAGATCCATTTCATGGCTGAGCACGATTCCATTATATGGCTACACAATTTGTTACCACTCACATGTTGTGAACTATTATATATGACATCTGTTCTTTATACAAACATAGGTTTTCAATTCAAGCCATGGAATTGATGGCTCACATGGTAACTGTATTTAGCATGTTGTACACAACAGTGTTTCCCAGAGGCTGTACTATTTTATAATTCCAACAGCGATGTATGAGGGTTCTAATCTCTCCAATCCTCATCAACTGTTTACTACCAGTACCTTAGTCATGCTACTGGGAGTGAAGTACTAGCTCCTCGTGGTTTTCATTTGCATTTCCCGAGTGACTAGTGGTGTTGAGCGTATTTGCATGGGTTTACTGGGCAGTCAGTCACATGTACCAGGGCTGTCCGGAAAGTATTATGAAAAACAGAGACATGGCTGGATTTTTTCCAGACAGTCCTAGTATTCTTTTATGTGAAGAACCTGATAATTTATTTATTTTTTTACCGGTTTGTCTTACCACGTAACTTATAAGTGTTCTTTGTATTCTGAATACGTGTCTTTGTCTGGAAACGTATGGTTAATATACACTATTCTGTGGCTTACCCTTTTTATGTACTTAATGGTGTTTTCAAAAGAACTGGAGTTTTAAATTTTTTAAGCAGTCCAACTAATCATTTGTCTTTTATGGTTCTTGCTTTTTGTTACAAATCTTTCCCTAGACCAGAGCCATAAACATTTTCTTCTGTTTTCTTCTACATTAAAGTTTTAGCTTTTCCATTTAAGTTTGTGATGCATTTTGAATTCTTTTTCAATGTGATATGAGGTACAGGGAGGATTTTTTCCCATACAAATATCTAGTTGTGACACCACCATTAGTATAAAAAACAATTTTTTCCACATTATTTTGGCACTTGCATAGACCCATTTCCAGACCATTTTATTGACCTGTATCTATCCTTATGCCAGCATTTAATTAGTGTAGTTCTACACAAGTTTGAAATGCCTCTGAACCTAAAATATAATTTGGGGAGAATTGCTATCTATACAATAATTTCTCCATTTATCATGGGCTTATTATGTATTCTTTGTTTTTGAATTCCAGCAATGTTTTATGCTTTTCAATGTATAGACCTTGCTTGTTTCATTACGTTTATCAAAGTATTTCACATTTTTGTATCACTGTAAATGGGACGATCCTTCTGATTCAATTTCCAAATTGTTTTCTCCTACGTAGAAATTGATTTTGTAAGTTGATCAAGTATCCTGTGACTCCCAAATTTATTTTTTTTCTTCACTCCCATATTTTCTTATTAAGGTTCTAGTAGCTTATTTGCAGATAAAAACTACTGAAGAGGAAATATTCCATCACTGACAAGATTGCTTTACTGACACTAAAGGCAAATTGTAGTTTTTGAAGAGACTTTGGAAAGACAAATCCAAAAAAAAAGACAAAAGTGAACACCAATTCCCCAAAATGTATATTAAGTGTTATTAATATGGTGAGAAGTTTCCTTAGTAACAAGATTCATTTTTTACAATTCATTTATTTTTATATATTTGAGCTTATTTCATGTGGACAATAGTGTATCATGCTTTTCTTCATAACACATGCCATTTTAACATTTTTCGCATGTCACCAAAATTTGTTTGCATGATTTTAATGTCTAAATAATATCACATGGATATGCTATAACCACTTTGCTATGACACATTTTTATATTGCAAATTTTGCACTATCATAATGTTTCAGTGATCATCCAGACATATCTCTTCCTACATTTCTTATAATGTTAACATTATTATTATTATTATTAGCTAACACATATAGTACTTACTATGTGCCAGGCACTGTTTTAAGAACATTACACACATTGTCTCCTAAACAACAAAACTCTTTGAGGTAGGTGCTAGTAGTATTTCCATTGTACAGTGGAGGGAAATTGAGCCACAGGTGATCAGACATTGTAAGGGGCCCAGGTAGGAGCTCCTCTTCCACTGCCATACAGAACTCGTGCTTACAATGCAAACTGGTTCTGTAGGGGTGTCTTACACATGTGAACAGTATGTACGCACACGCAGCGTGAGCCAACTCAGGGTGGTATAGTGAAAAGCAAGAGTTAGAGCCTCGTGTTCCTTGCAGTTGTGAGGTCTCGTGAGTCTAGCACTCACTTCTAGATTTCTTCTGGAAGAAACATCAAGATATCTGTCCTGTTGGTGTCAGCAATATTTATCATTCAACGATCAATCATTGAGCATTTAACATATACAGTTTGCTACAATCTGGCAAATATGGTCAGTCCCTATACACGGGAGAACCATTTAAAAAACGAACCAGAGAATTAAAACAGACTCTCTTTCTAAATCTCTTCAGGGTCATGGATATATCAGAGAATCTGAATATTAAAATCCTATCCCCAGAAGTGAAAATTTTTGTATGAAGATTTGTTTGTGGATCCTCAGAGATGAATATACCCACTAAGGCTCAGTAATAGCCTCAGGTTAAGTTCTGGTGTACATAAAAGGAAAAAACGTGTATGACTGGAAGTGAATTGAGAACTCAAGGAGTTCTTACTAGTACTTAAGGTTTAAACTGAAGAACAGACACTGGGGTGGGGCAGTAATATTAGTAATCACAGCTAATAATTAAAAAGTTCTTAATATGTCACTCTTCTAAGCTGTTTATATGTTTATTCATTTAATTCTCACCACAATCCTATAATGTAGAATTATCTCCTAATTTACAGAGGAGGATATCTGTAAGTTAGGCAGAATGCTGGCAAGTCAGGGAGGGAGGTGGGATTTCAACTTGAGTGGTCTAGCTCAAGCTTACACTTAACCACTGAGTCTTCCTTACAAAGACTGAAGGTTACCTTGGAAGGAGTGTGCCTTCAGTAGTTCTTTGTTTATTTCAAGCACATACTAGCTCTTAAGTATTACCCAAGTATCTGCTCCCATGCAAATAGAGACCCTCCCTCCCAGGTATGTTCACATGCCCAAAGTTCCTCTAGGTCCCAACATCCAGAGAAGCACTGTTTTTAAATTCCCAGGAGGCTTTAACACCCTGTTTCAAAGAGTACAAATTAATGGGGAAGTTTGCTAGTAGGTGGTTCTCAAGCTTCCTTAATGGTAGAATAGAGCAACTAGATATCCTTTTTTAATATTTAGAAATGTCTTCCAAAATTATTAGTTATACTAAAGAACTACAAAACTCACTCATAATTCCACTAACAAATCAACTCCATTCATTTATCCATAAATACTTTTCAATTCTTGCCCACATGCAACTATATTTTAAAATGGTACTAATAGGAAATGTTATTGTTTTCCATTGTAAGCATTTTCCTGTCTAAATAAAATGTGTTTACTGTATCAGACACATACAACATACTACATGCTATTAAGTGTCTGAGAGGGACAATCAAGTAAAAAATGGCATAGTAATTCATTGAAATATTATTTTTCCATCTTTTGTTATAATAACTATATCAATTTTCTATTCTTCTAAGCAATGACTCATGTTTTTTCAAGAAGGTTAACTAAACTGGATGTCTTACCAACTTACCTACTTCATGGTTCCATCTCAGATTTTAGCTTCTAAGGATTGGTCATGAATGCTCCCTGGCCAATTACTTATGTAGAAGTTTGTGGAAAGAAGTATGATGTATTTGTGTACTGAAGTGAAATCGTTGGGGTTTCACCTCCAGGACCAACTTTGTCATGCAAAAAAGGGTAGTGACAAAACTAAAAGCACTTCCATTTGGTGACATCCGCACAACTTCTCCCCAGGAATTCTCCAGTGCAAAATAGTTATGGTTCTTTGTGAAAAGTTTTCCATGTTCGTTATATTAATATGTTTTCCCTCTAATATTATTTGTCTGGTATCTGATAAGGTCAGGGCTGTTGACAAGCACTGTCCCACACTGATGACATGTGAAGAACTGCTCCCCAGTGTGAGAGATCTGATGTACTATAAATGGAGAGGTCTGGCTGAAGGTGATGCCACATCGGTCGCATCTATAGGTCTCTTCTCCACCATGAACTCGCTGGTGCTTGATGAGGTCATTCTTCCGGATGAAGGCTCTCCCACACTGACGACACTCGTACGGCTTCTCTCCAGTATGGATTCTCTGATGCACAATGAGGGCAGAGCTCTGGCTGAAGGATTTCCCACAGTCATGGCATTCGTATGGCTTCTCCCCAGTGTGGGTTCTCTGATGTGAGAAAAGGTGAGAGCTTCGACTAAAGCACTTTCCACAATCTTTACACTCAAAGGGTTTCAGTCCAGTGTGAGTTCTGTGGTGCACAACAAGATGAGACCTCTGGCTGTAGGACTTCCCACACTCATGACACTCGTAAGGCCTCACCCGAACGTGAGTTCTCTGGTGAAGAATGAGGTGTGTGCTCTGTCTGAAAGCTTTCCCACACTCGAGACATTTGTAAGGTTTCTCTCCAGTATGAGTTCTCTGGTGCCTAATAAGCCTGGAGCTATGAACAAAAGATTTCCCACACTGATTGCATGTGTACAGTTTGTCTCCTGTATGAGTTCTCTGATGGGTAACCAGGTGAGAGAACCAACTGAATGATTTCCCACATTCTTTACATTCATAGGGCTCCTCACCAGTGTGGGTCTTTTGATGTCCGATGAGGTGAGAACTGCGGCTGAAAGATTTTCCACATTCCTTACACTCATAGGGTTTTTCCCCAGTATGAATAAGCCGGTGTCTGGTTAGATTAGAGCGCCAGCTGAAGAATTTCCCGCATTCCTTACATTCGTAGGGTTTCTCTCTATGTATACCCTTCGATATACTAAGGGGTGAGCACCGAGTCAGAGAGTCATCATTACCAGGGCACTTGTGGGATTTACCTCCCATCTGAGTCCTCGCAAACTGAACAAGGTGAATGTTTTGACACAAGGTTTGGCCACAGTCTTTACTGTTATTTGTACAGCTTTCCTGATGGTCACTAAAAACTGAATCATGTTTAAAACTTTTAGTATGTGAGTCATGTTTATGGAAATACTCTCTCAGTACCAGCTGAGCAGGAAGAAGACAGTTTCCCCCACATCTACCATTTTCCCTGACTCTCTGCTGAGTAAGAACTTTCTTTTGGGTGACTACCACTTGCCTCAAATGTCTCTCCTGGTTTTCCTCATACTTGGCCAACTGGTCTTCACATTTCCACACTTCTTCTAGTGACAAAAACCAGAGGTCATTCTTTGCCATTCCTTCCATTTTAATGTCATAGGATTGTCTATCTTTAGAAATGCTCTTACTGGAAATTGATGATTTAATTTCAACTGCAGTATCCCAATCTGAAAGAAATGAAAAAGCTTTGTATAACTAAAAGTGAATCACTATTAGAATGGTGGGATGCATGTGGAAACAAAGTAGGTAAGCCACATAGAGGTGCTTTTAGATATGGCTCTGTAACCTTGACAGAGAAGGGGACAGGAAGGGTATGGCAGGATACAGGATGTGCGTCTGGCAATGCAGTACATGAAAGGAGCAGAGAGAATCAGGAGAAGCCACAGGGCTGGGGGTGATGTGTGTGTGCACACACGCAAACAGAATGGAATATTAGGATGAGTATATTCCGTGCTGGGGGTGCCAAGAAAGGAAATGCCAGACAGGGCTGCGCTCCCATCATCTATTCTAAACCATAAAAACCTAATGTATTGACTTGTTGCCAGGCCCTCCCCCAACATGCACACCTCACACTACAGCCCATTTAATATCCTAAACCATGAATGCAGCCATTTCACACAGTACCTTTTATCTACCACCATTACAGAAAATGCCCGAATGACCAACACAACCATCCTCTCAGAAAGGCCATGTGACAGGCTGGAAGAGCAAGTAGACATAAGTTACCCAGATACAGCCTCTAATCTAAGCTTTACCACCACTAGTGGTTAATTCAGACAAGTTACTAAGCTTCTCAAAAGTCACTTTGCTTATCTATAATCCGAGGATGATTGTATTTGTCGTGTAAGAGTATGGTATTATATAAAGTGTGAGCTCATCAGAGTCTGCCATGTATGGCCGAGACAATACCATATATAATATGTTTCATTCCAGACTCAACAACGAATAGGACCAACACCACAAGACACTAACTCAGAACCTGGACCATAACTTGTACTCTCCTGGGCTTTTTGCCCACTCATGTATATTACTGCCAATTATTTCCCCTGGTTAAGAGCCTGTTTGATTCTCAAAGCCTTTCAGGTAAAACGTTTGGTTCCGGGCCTAGAAATAAAACATTACTTATACAACACCACCCCTATGTAAGTGGGCTGATATTCCACTTACGTGGTGTGTGGGTAGAATTGTGTCCCCCAAATAAGACATGCTAAAGTCCTGACCTTATTTGGAAATAGAATCACCGGGGGTGGAATTTGTCAAGATGAAGTAGTGCTACAACAGGGTTGCCCCCAATCCATTAGGGCTAGTGTCCTTGTAAGAGGAGAGATACACAGGTAGAAACGCAGGGAAGGTGGTCATGTGGAGGTAGAGTGATGCACCTGCAGGCCAAGGAAAACCTGGGGTTCCCAGAGCTGGACGAGGGAGGAAGGACCCTCTCCTAGAGGGAGTGGCCTGGCTGACACCCAGAATTCAAACTTCTGGCCTCTAGAACTGAGACAATAAATTTGTTGTTTTACGTCTCCCAATTTGTGGTTTTCTTTGCATCCTACTGAGAGCCAAGAAGCAAGGAATGACTGCTGTGTGAACATGAGTGTTGGGTGGAGACAACTACTGGTGGCATGTGACTGGGGAAGCCACGTGTTGGCAGGACCTACTACGTGCATTCGCTGGCAGGAGTCCAGGCTGCCCTGCCCCGTGCGCAGTAGGTGGGATGTTTGCAGTGAGACTCAATACCCAAGGGACTCAGAATATAGTGTCTGAGTGCTGAGCTCATGGAGGTCGCTGACAGAACAAAGGTGGAGGGACACAGAAGACTACTTCTATGTCTTAACCCAGAAGGCTGATTTTCTGCACACAGGATAAGTAGGGGAAAGAAGTGATGTCAGGAATCCACACAATGATGTGCATTTCAGGTATTAGGATTAAATAAAATAGGCACAAACATAAGAACATTATATAAAGAACTAGAGCACAGTGAGAACACAGGTGTTTTAGAGCAGCAGTTCTATTTGGGAATGGCAGGCAGGCCTCTGCCATGGCTTTCTATTCAGCAGAGAACACAGTGGGACAATGACCGGCCAATGGGGCCCCACTGCACAGAGGATGTGGGAAGGTGCCACATGAAAGGGGAAGATAGGCAAAGATGGAAAAAAGATTCAGTGTAGATGAGAGAATAGGAATGCTAGAGCTGGTGGTACTAGGCAGGGCTCAGACCAATGATTTTCATGAAGAGGGAAAATGGTTCTGTCTGTGAAGGCAAATGCAAGTGTGACAAAACTGTAGAAAGAAGACCAGCAACGGGGAAGCAGAAGGTAAGTAAACGTGGACTTCTTCACGCTGAGGAGGCTTTGTGACATGCAGTTTCCAGCCTAACGGGTCACTTGGGCTCTTGTCTGCAGCACCTCTAGTCTGGTCCTCACCTGGGTGGGCATCTTGGTGAATCCCTCTGTCCACCAGCCACGGCTCGTCCCCTTTCTCCAACTGGAGGATCACATCTGGCTTGGCAAGCTGGTGTCCTGTTCACAGTGAAAGATACAGAACTGGGCAAGGTTTGGGGAGCTGGGGGCTGGACACAAAGCAGCATCCCAGATTCAACCCCAACCCCTTCATAGTCCTGGGAGAACTCTGAAGAGTAGGTAAGGTGAGGTTACAGAGGCAGCAAACTAGGCATTGTTTAAATCCAACAAATCAAAGCAATTTCTTTCACAACAGCAGGAATGCAAACCGTATGCACCACAGAAATCAGGTCCCGGAGCCCAAGCTCACACTCTGCTACATGCTTCTATCTCCATGCCTTCTTTTTTTTTTTAAAGATTTATTTTTTATTGTTTTCGACAGAGAGAGAGAAAGAGAGAAGGAGGGCCCAGAACAGTCTCCATTGTTGCACATCATTGGTTTTTCCACATAGTTTCATTCCACAGGTGGGCGCGGGGCTGCACAGGGCAGGAACTGGACCGGGGTCTCACCCCGGTGAGAAATGAACTGGGGGCACACCCCAGTTCAGCATATGGGTCCGCACAGTCTGGGGCCGGGATTCGATCCTCGGTCCTCGAGGCTGGAAAGTGAGTGCTTAACCCACTGAGCATCCCGGCTTCCCCTGTCTCCATGCCTTCTGATCAGTGAGGAACCAAAACCATCCCAGGAAGTTCTCCTCCAGAACAGAGACTACTCTTACCCAAGGAAACCAGGTTTGTATAGTTCTCCAGTGTCACGTCCTTGTATAGCATCTGCTGAGCAGGGGCCAAGAGCTGCCACTCGTCCCTGGTAAAGTTCACAAGCACATCCTTGAAGGTCACTGGTGTCTACAACATGGAACATATTTGTGTTAAGGCACATGTACTTCTTTGCCCTACCTCTCCTGAATACTTCCAGAATGAGAGACTAGGCAGGAACAGAGGGTGGGCCAGACCGTATTTTAGAAGCCAGCAGTATTTAAGCTGGGTTCTGGTCAAGTCCTAATATGAATGGCTATTAGGTTCCTACCGTCCCGAAACCAGTTGTATTGTGCCTCATGTTTCAAGTCTGTCATAGCACTTTTATTTAAGTCAAGTTTGCTGTAAGCAGTTACAGCAAAGAGAACCAGACACCAGAAGCTAATCTACATTTATATTATGTGAAATAAAGACTCTAATGCAAGGCAGGAAAAGAGGGGGAGACCGTCTTGAGTTCAGGATAACTGAATGCTTGAGAAACCAACCTAGCCATAATTACCCAAAACGTTTTCCCTAAACATTCATAGACATAAAAAATGGAAAAGAGATTACATTTTCATGGCAGCAAACTAATGTGATAAAGAAACAAGAGACACATATAGGAAAAAAAAACCCTGCTCTAAAATGACTGAGGATTTCTCATCAAAGACCATGAAGGTCAGAAGACAGTGGAATAGTGTGTGTATGTATATATATATATATATATATATATATATATATATATATATATATATATATATATATATATATATATATACACATATACATATATTTTTTTTTTTTAATGACAGCCTAGAATGCAGGCTCTTTTTTTTTTAGTTTTTATTTATTAATTTTTTGACAGAGAGAGAGAGATACAGAGACAGAGAGTGAGAACTGAACTGGGAGAACTCCCCAGTTCAGCACATGGTTCCACACGGGCCAGGGCCGGGATTCGATCCTCGGTCCCTGGCGCTGCAAAGTGAGCGCTTAACCCATTGAGTCATCGAGTTCCTCCAAACAGGCACTGCCTATAGAGAAATAAACAGCCAGAGCCACACCCCGGACAGCCAGGGACTAGAGGAGCCCTTGACAGACATCCCATTCTGAGTTCTTTCATCTTCTTTGAGGGAGAAAGCTGGCTATGGGCTCAGTTCCTCAGTGTGGATAAAACCGTTTCAGTCCTTGGTGTGACTTGACTCCTGCCCATATTACTGTTAAACATGTGTTTCTTTGATATGAAAGGAAATAAATAAACTTTATTTACTATTGTAAATAAAGCACACAGAATGGGGCTGATCTCCTGGGGGAGACTGTCTGAGATTCCATTCCTCAAGATCCCAGGCGAAGGAACTTAGAACTAAAGCAAAAAGGCAGCCCAACTCACGTGGGACAGGGCAGTCGGTGACCTGGCTTCCATGCCCTCCTCACTCCTGGTGATGCTTTCTTGAGCAACGAGAGATCCCGAGAAGGTGAAGCTGGGGAAAAGAAACAAACATGACGAAAGTTTCCTGTGACTGGGCAGTGCCACAAGTTCCGACCTAGACTCTCCCACACCAGCCAGAGTGATGCAAAAACCGCCACAGAGAGACACCAGAGAAGTTCCAGAAACACAGCCACTGCCTGAAATACCCAGGAGTAGGGAGAAGAGTTATGTGGATTACCTTTTCCCCTTAATCTCCAGAGTCCCATGCAAAATTTCATTTGGAATCAAATTGTTCTACTAACACAAACCTTTTTTTTTTTTCTTTAGGAAATCAAACAAATAACAAAACCCAACCTGATCTAACATCCTCACTTTACAGATAAAAAAACAAGTGTTTTCTCCAGCCCATCGCAGAAGGGAAGTCAGAGATTTGAAGCACAAAAAAAAAGTGACAAGCCACCAATGGCCCGAAGGTGCACAGGGCCACATAACAAGAAATGTGGGCAGTGCCCGGCTGACAGCCAGCAAGGAGACAGAGATCTCAGCAAGGGATTAATTCTCCAACAGTTAGTGAGCATGGGAGCACACTGTTCCCCACAGCCTACAGACAAGAACTCAGGCCAGCCGACACCTGACATCAGCTGCTGGACATCTGAGCAGAACACCCAGTCACTGTCTCAGACTCCTACCTACGGAACTGTGAGCTTGTAAGTGGGTGCTGTTTGGAGCTGCTGACTCTGTGAACAGTTGTTAACAAAGCAAGAGAGAACTATAACCCAGCCAATTATCTTTGAAAAGTATTTAACATTAAGAAAAAAACATATATTTACTAGGTAGCTATCAGCACCAGTGCCAGTCATCCCCCCAGATGCAGACTTCCATTTGGTTTCATCTCCTTTCTCCTTGAAGAACATCTTTTTAACATTTCTTGCAAAGTGTGTCTGCTGGAAATAAATCCTCTCAGCTTTTTGCATGTCTGTTTTTCTTTTGCTTTTCTTTCTTTAACAGCTTTACTGAGATATAACTCACATATCATACAATTCACCGCTCAAAGTGTACAAATTCAGTGGTTTCTGGTGTATTATAATATAAATCTTTAAAACTATAGTGAAATATATGTAACAAAATCTGCCACTTTGGGAAGCCGGGATGGCTCAGTGGGTTAAGCGCTCACTTTGCAGCCCCAGGGACCGAGGATCGAATCCCGGCCCCGGCCCGTGCGGACCCATATGCTGAGCTGGGGAGCTCCCCCAGTTCAGTTCTCTCTCTGTCTCTGTATCTCTCTCTCTCTTTCTCTCTGTCAGAAACAATAAAGAAAAAGAATTAAAAAAAAAAACCTGCCATTTTAATCTTTGCTCAATGGATAATTCTGTGGCATTAACCAGGGATGTTTAGTCTGCACAAGAAATTACTTAAGGAAAGCAAAAGAATGCTCTTCACACATGTACAGGTCTTGTGTTACTGTGGTAATGTTTTTCCTGAGTTGTTTCAGAGGGCAGAATTAAAAGAAATGTGTGGGTTCATTCTGTGTGGTTAAAATAATCAGTAACTACAGCTTTTGGAGAAAAAAAAAAAAGACCCAGGAGTAGCTGTGCTATTTATTTCACAGGTAGACAGTTAATCGTAGTCAACAGCTCTAACCTAACATTTGTTAGCTAGCATTCTGGATGACATCCTGTCTTCCCTTTTACTTTCCTTTTTGTTTTTAAACAGTATATTCTACTATTAAGGTATAGACAGCATTGAAATTCTTCACCTTCTCCATGTACTTTGGATGGGGTCTATGAAATCTTGCTGTCAACCTTTTCTTTGACATTCACACTAGATGTTAGATATTATATATATCTTAACAATTCTCATGTTAAGGGAAAATAAAAATACAGTAATTAAATTTATGAGCTTTCTTTGAAAAATAACACTAAACACATACAAACCATCAGTTAATCTATTTGAGTTATACAACTGAAAAACAGGAAGCTAGGAGCTAGGGATATATGTTTTCTTTAAAGACCACACACAAATCTGCTTGATTTTAAACACTGAAAATATTTATAAGACCAACGTTTTTGCCAAATACTTTTAGACCAAAATAGAAGTCTACCCAGCCCCTTCTTCCACTAAACTTATCAAGAATAGACCTACGTCATCAATGGTTGTAGTACATATTTCCTACAATATCCTCAAACAGAATCCAGTTGGATTTCTCCTAAAAATATAAGACTTTTACTACTAAGAAATTTACCACACAGGGAACACCGGGATAGCTCAGCAGGTTGAGCACCTGTCTTGCAATGGCGAGGTCCAGCAATCAAATCCTGACCCCCAACCCATGCAGACCCACATGCTGAAATGCAGCGTAACTGGTAACCCCCAGGATGATGGGGTGACACCGTGAGGAAGGTTGTCACCTCCCATGCAGGAGGCCCCAGTCAGTCCCTGTACCCTTGAACCTCCTGCGTGGCCCTACACCCACCTGTATAGAATGAAGCCACGTCATAACTGATGACGTGCAACTGTGGAGACGGCTCTGGGCCCTCCCCCTGCTCTCTCTCTCACCTTCTCTCAAACAATAAATCCTTATTTAAAAATTCCCCACACTCACAAAAAAAGAGCGAGGTCATTTTCGGCAGCTGCTGGAAAAGCCGCATGTGAAACTGTAAACGTGGAGCCCCGGCTGGAGAGTGAAGCGCGCAGGGACAGAGGAGACCTTACTCTGCATCGCGGAGAACACGCACGTTCCTACACCGCGGGCCCTCTGTCCCTGAGCGGGGCCATCGGCCGTGAGCGCCACGACACGAATCCAGGAAAGCCATCCACGCAAGGGGGACCAATCGGAGTGAAGGAGAGAGACGACTTGGCAAGGAAGTTACCGTTTGCCTAGAACGAGGAGGCTGAGCAGCCGCAGTCTCACTCAAAGGGCCAGGACGGGTCCGACTGTGAGGCCAGCGAGGCTGCCGGCAGCGAGCCCCGTGAGGTGCGAGCGGAGCAGCCCGAGCGCGGCGGCGGCGGCCCCGGGCCGGGTCTGTGAGGAGCCCCGCCTCCGCGGGCGGCGGCGCGGGAGCGAGGGCGCGGCCGAGCGAGGCGCGGGTCTGCCCGCGGGCGCCACCCCAGCGCGCTCACGCGCCCCTTCCCGCCGCGCCGTGCGTCCCAGCCCCCTCACGCCCACGCCGGGCCGTGCGTCCCGGTTCCCTGACGCACACGCCCTGGGACCTCTGACACACACGCCACGCCTCCCACGTGCCCACGCCCCCTTCGAGCCGCTCCGCGAGTCCCGGCCCCCTCACGCCCACGCCGCGCCGTGCGCCCCGGCCCTCTGACGCACAAGCCCCGGGATCCCTGACGCCCACGCCGCGCCGTGCATCCCAACGGCCCCCTGACGCACACGCCCCGGGACCCCCCGACGTCCACGCCACGCCGCCCACGTGCCCACGCCCCCTTCGAGCCGCTCCGCGTGTCCCGCCTCCCTCACGCACACGCCCCAGGCGACGTGCACACGCGCACCCACGCGCCCGGGCCCGTCACGCCCACACCTCGCCCCACACCGAGCTCACGCCCCCTACCCACAGCGCCGCGCGTTTAGGCCGCCTCACGCACACCCACGCGTTCGGGCCCTTCACGCACACGCCGCGCCCCCGGCCTGGCCGCTCACTCACCTTCCAAGTCCCTGGAGCGCACAATGGGCGCCCCGCGGGCCCTCCGCCGCGGCAGTCGGGATCCGAGGCCCAGAATCCTTCCGCGAGGCGACGCGGGGGCTCCTGGGAAGTGTAGTCCGGGGCGGCGGCGCGCAGGGGCGGCCGGCCTTTCTTCCTCCCCGGTCTCGCGGGGCCCGGGCAGCTGCGACGCCGAGTCAGGGACCCTGAGGACGGGTGAGTGCGGTGGATCCCGTAGAGACTGAGACGCTGAGGCGAAGGCGCGGTCGTGCACGTTCTGCTGGGTGCGGGAGGGCCCTGCCCGGAGAGCAGACAGGGAAGCGGGGCTGAAGAGACGGGAGGCGGGGGGCGGCCCCAGGAAGGCCGGCCTCCCGGCGAGGGTTCCGAGAATCCCCGCGAGCGGGAACCGGGCGGCGAGAGGGGCTGGAGCAGGTTAGGGGTGCGAGGAGCAGGGAGGCCCCGGGCCCACCTCCTGGCCCGGGAGCTTTTCCTGAGGCCCGAATCCCTGCATCTGTTCACGGGTTGCTAAGGGGATGCCGCTGAATCCGGGCCCCCGCGGACCCATGTGCTTCCCACGCGGGGGGCCCCCAGTGCAGTCAGCGGGGCGAGTTTCCCCCGTGAAAGGCCCGGCCAGGCCCCCGCCCCGCGCGGCCCACGCCCACCTGTGGCCTGAGACTGTGGAGACGGCTCTGGACCCTCCCCCTTCTGTCAAAAAACAATTACAATCTCTCTAAGGCAAACCTTAAATTAAGACACTTATAATGGTAAGAACCTTATTTGGACAGTGAATCAAAGGGAAACGTTTTTTAAAAAGCATTTATAACATTTGAACACTGTCTATATTTGAACATTGCCTATCTATTTGATATTAAGGAATTATTGTTAATTTAGTAGGGCTCATACTATTCTGGTTATGACTTTTGGAGGGTTCTTATTCAGAGAGAAATTTTGAAATAAAAGTAATTTCCAGATTTGTTTCAAAATAGAGTAATGGGTACAAGAGTGCTCATTATGCTATTACATTATAATAATTTTTCCGCTTTTCATCCATTCTTGAATTCCTGGTTACACCCAGTTTGATCGTGATCTGATAGTGTTACTTTAATACAAGGTTGTATTCATTAATAATTTACTTAGGACTTTTTCAGAATTCAGAATTTTGATTGCACTTTAGTAATCTTTATAATGAACAGATTTTACAAGTCTCAATAGTTTGGGATGCACAGCTTTTTGTCTTCTATTCTGTAAATGTTTTTCCCTTGAAAATTTTGGGCTCGTAATCTTTAGGGGTATTTATTTTCCTTCTGATTTTAATTTTTTTAATGGTAGTTGATTGGTTTAGGCTTTGTAGTTCTGAGTCAATTGTAAACACTTAGGTTTTTCTAGAAAATTGTTCATGTCATCTGAATTTTTAAGTTTGTTTGCATGAAAGTTCATGCTATTCTTTTATAGTGATTTTTAAAATCACTGCTGTAATTGTGGCTTTTTTTCTTTTTGAGCCTTTTATCTGAGCCATCTTTTTGTTCTTGATTAATCCTGCAAGATAAACATCTACATTAATCTTTTCAAAGAAGCAGATTTGGCTTGTCTTTTAGTTTTGTCTTATGTCTTTGTATTTTGATTTTCTGTTAGAGTAACTATTGCTGTCACAAAATTTATTTTGTTGCTATTATTATTATACTTCTTGATTTGATTGCTTAATTATTTTGTAGTTTACTTCCCAAAATATGCATATAAATTTGTTTAAATCTAATATGTTAAAAGGCTTGTAACTGGGGATGCCAGGATGGCTCAGCAGGTTGAGCGCTCGCTTTGCAGCCTGGAGGTCCAAGGATCAAGCCCAGGCCCAGGTCCAGGCCCATATGGACCCATATGCTTAAGTATGGTGTGCTTTCCCGTGCGTGCGTGTGTGTGGGGGGGGCATTTTGGTTCTTGCCGGGGCGAGCTTCCATGTAGGAGGCCCTCAGCCAGTTCCTGCCCTGTGTGGCTCTGCACCCACCTGTGTGAAATTAAATTACAATATGTGGGAAAACATACAACTATGGAGATTGCTCTGGGTCCTCCCCTTTTTCTCACTGTATCTCTCTCAAGAAAATAAATCTTTAAAAAAATAAATACTAAAAGGCTCATAACTAAAACAGGAGTCGCATTTCTTCTCAGTGGTAACAACTTTGAAATTTTTGAGCAGTTCTGATCACTTATTCTTTAGACATGCAGCACACTGGCATGCTGGGACTGCCCTTTACTCTCATCCATTCTTTTTTTTTTTTTTTAAAGATTTATTTTTATTGTTTTTGACAGGGAGAGAGAGAGAGAGAGATGCAGAGACAGAGAGAAGGGGGAGGGCCCAGAACAATCTCCATAGTTGCACATCATAGATTTTTCCACATAAATTTCATTCCACAGGTGTGTGTGCGGTGTTGCACAAGGCAGGAGCTGGGCCGGGGTCTCCCCCCAGTGAGAACCGAACTGGGGGCACTCCCCAGTTCAGCATATGGGTCCACACAGGCCGGGGCCAGGACTCGATCCTCGGTCCCCAGGGCTGCAAAGTGAGCACTTAACCCACTGAGCCATCCCAGCTTCCCTTACTCTCATCCGTTCTGTTCTCTCATCACTGTGTTGGATGTCCTATTTCCTGGAACTCCGTTTTTTCCTTTATAGTGGATTATAATTTTACCTTCAGAGAAATCTATTTCTGTATGATTTACACTAAAGTAACAGAGTTATATGCATTTCTGGTTTAGGGATATAGAATATACCTGTCAAAGGTCTACCTGTTTAAATTATAGTGCCAATTCTATATTTTGTCTGTTAAAACTGAACTTTAAGTATAATACTGAGATAGAAGACTTGCATTTGAAGATTAACATCTAGTCTTCAAAAAGTGAGACCTGGGGGAAGCCGGGATGGCTCAGTGGGTTAAGCACTCACTTTGCAGCACCGGGGACCAGGGATCGAATCGGGGACCAGGGATCGAATCCCGGCCCCGGCCCGTGCGGAACCATATGCTGAACTGGGAGCTCCCCCAGTTCAGTTCTCACTCTGTCTCTCTCTTTGTCTCTCTGTCTCTGTCTCTCTCTCTCTCTCTCTCTCTGTCAAAAATAAATAAATTAATCAAAAAGTGAGACCTGTAAAATTATTAGCATAATAAATTGCATGATTTGCTGCAATCCTAAAGGTCTCCATGCATTCATTGTGTGTTAGTTGTGTTGTTATATGAAAGCCATTATAATTATTCAGGAAAGTACTGTGCCATCTAATATTGTTAAGGCATCACTTCCAAAGCTTGGCACATACAAGGGCTGTTGGAAAGTATCTAGCCATGTCATGTGACTTGGATTTTTTCCAGAGAGCCCTCGTAGTTCAAGCTTCTTTGTTAATTCCATCCAAGTTTTATACAGGATTTATCCTAAGGAAATAGGGGCTTTGGGGAGAGAGGGATTAAATTGAAAGTAATCTAATTAACATTTATTTCAGTTACCTCTACCTTTAACAACTCCAATAAAATTCCTAAGTAATGTAGCAGCCAAATCATCAATCCTGTTAATCATATGTGAGGTGATTCAGGTAAACACCAAGTTATATATAGAATGAACAAATTTACGTAGAACAGTTGTTTAGCAGGAAAATTAACTTTCCATTCCAAAAAACTAAAAATGTAACAGTATGCATGAAACTTAATTGACCAACCATGTCTATTGGACTGGTTTTCTTTAGCTTTAATATCTTTTTAGTAATGCATGCTCCTTTCACCCAGAGCAGAGTAGTCTGCAGGCGAAGCCAGTATAAATACCCAAGGTAATAGTTGTAGGTGGCGCCCAAGGAAGACTATTGCATGTCATTACAAACCCTAGTAAAGATTTTAGGCTGGTCAGACGTTGCTGGGATATAATGGGGAGAGTACACGATTTTATTTTTACCTTGCCTCTGGTGGGGGCCTATTTCCATCTTTCTTCTTTTACCTGAATCTGCCTCTGTGCCTACAGGGATGATGCCCAATGAAATGTATCCTGCCCTGACTGGATATGAGAAACAAGAAAAGAAACATCCTGATCTTTCTCTGTATTGTGCAGGCAGATGTCCCCCTCAGATTCTCACGCTGGCAGATGTTGGCCTGTCCCCCATATGGGCTCTGATTGCACAGGATTCTGCCTGTTTTTATGTGAGAAATACTGTGGAAGAAAGGATGGGGGCTGGATTTCCACCAATCTGGTTCCAGAGACCAGTAACCTTTAAAGATGTGGCTGTGGAGTTCACGCAGGAAGAGTGGATGATGCTGGACTTGGCCCAGAGAAGTATGTACAGAGACGTGATGCTGGAAAACTATATGAATGTCACCTCAGTGGAATGTCATTTATCCAAGCCCACTGTGATCTCCCTGTTGAGTCAAGAAGAGATAAGAACTATGAAAAGGAGAATTCCTCAAAGCACCTATCCAGGGTGGGAGATTCTAATGAAAACCAAAGAATCAAATCCTAAGCAGAGTATTTTGGGGGAAAAAACATCCAATGGAGTTAAAGTAAGATTTATAATGGATGATTGGTCTTCCACATTAAGAGAAGACTGGAAATGCCATAAAATCAGAAAACACCATGCGATCTCAGAGTGTAATTTGAGGCAAGTCACATTTACCCAGAAGAAAACAGCATATCAGGAGAGATTCTGTGACTATCATGAATTAGAGGAAAACTCTACACTTAGACCAAACCTTAGTTTTTCAAAGACAGTTTCTACTACAAAACACTGCCATAAATGTTCCTTAGATATTGAGTGTTTGAACCACAATTCAGTCCTAAACAGTTATGAGGAAAACTCTGTGAGAAGCTCTGTGACTGTCATGAATGTGATAGAGCGTTGTGGCATCCTGAAACAACTCAAACATCACAAAAAGAGCACACATGCTGCAAACATGGTATGCACTTCAAACATAATGTGCTCCCTATGTGTAACAACTTTCATAAAATGGAAAATTCCTACGAATGTCATGAAACCCTTTGTCGTCCTTCATCCCTTAAGCAACAGCAGCAGTCTCCCACTGGAGAGAAACATTACCAGTGCATTCGGTGTGGGAAAGCCTTCAAAAGGATTTCTAATCTTATTTTGCACCACAGAAGTCACATGGGTGAGAAACAGTATGAATGTAAAGAATGTGGCAAAGTCTTCAATGATTCCTCGACACTTAGGAAACATGTGCGAACTCACACTGGTGAGAAACCTTATCAGTGTCATCAGTGTGGAAGAGCTTTCAGTCAAAAAACATCTCTTAAGGCTCACATGAGAACTCACACTGGAGAGAAACCTTATGAATGCAATCACTGTGCAAAGTCCTTCGGCACAAGTTCCTACCTTACGGTGCACAAGAGAATACACACTGGAGAGAAACTCTATGAGTGCAGTGACTGTGGAAAAGCCTTCACCACAAGCTCACACCTGAAAGTTCACAAGAAGATACATACCGGTGAAAATCTTTACCAATGCAATGACTGCGGCAACGTCTTTAGTGGCCTCTCATCCCTTAGAATGCACGTGAGAACTCACACTGGAGAGAAACCCTATGAATGTAAGGAATGTAGGAAGACCTTCAGTGTTTCCTCTTCCCTTAGGAGACATGTGCGAACTCACACTGGAGAGAAACCCTATGAGTGTACTCAGTGTGGAAAAGCCTTCAGTCAGAGTTCTTCACTTATTATACACAAGAGAATTCATACTGGAAGAGAATCCTTATAATATAAGTGTTTGGAATGTGAAATCGCCTTTTTCAGTGTCTTAAGGTTAATTCCAAGCTCATTATTTGTTCTCTAAAATAATCATTTAAGATATAGTCCTCAAAAAATAGTCCTCCAAACACAACTTTAGCTATATAGCAGGTATTGATCTATGTTAAATTCTAAATGTTGTATACCGTATTTTCCGGCGTATAAGACGACGGGGCGTATAAGACAACCCCCTAATTTTACAGTTAAAACATAGCTTTAGGCCTATATTCGCTGTATAAGATTACAGCCTCGGAAGTGGTCTTATACAGTGAATATAGGCCTAAACCTATGTTTTAACTGTAAAATTAGGGGGTCGTCTTATACGCCAGAAAATACGGTAATATTATGACTTTCTGATTCCATAGGTATTTAGAATTGTATATTTGTAATATGTGAGGTAAGGTTTTCATGTAACTTTGGACTGATTTCTGAGTTAACAGCATTATGTTCAGAGTATCTAGACTATCCTACTTCATTGGTATTTTCTTGAGAGTTGCTTTTTGGCCTGGTGAGGCAGTTACTGCTACAAGTTCATCCTACCTCCTGCTGACCTACTTGAGCTCATGATACCAATAGGTCTAGTTAAAAACTTACAGCCTCCTTTCAGCCAAGTGTAGGAGCTGTACCCCTCGCTCCTGATTAATCACACAGAATGTCACTCAGGACAGACCTGTTTTTTCCCTTTGCCTCTTACATTTTGCCTTTCTGTGTTCCCCATTCTCCCTTTGGCTTTTCCATCCCTAGAGCTAAAGGAGCCACCTGCAACCGTGAGAATGGCAGCCACGGCCAAAGGATGGAGTAGAAGAAATTTCTGGTTCTTCAAAGGCAACTTTATATAGCTGCACCAGCACTGCACTGCTTATATCGGAATTTCTTCTTATGTGGGAAAAATAAACTTACTGGTTTTCTTAAAAACAGTGTATGAATACAGTCAACACAGTAATGCTGTTTAAGAGAAAAAGACCACAAAAGCATGTAGTTGAGTATTTTGTGTCCGATGGACAGATCTGGTCCTTGTGTGAGACCATCTAAAGTTGTGCTCTGCTTGGCTGGAGTTGGAATGTAGGTACTAATCTTGCCGCCCAGGTCTGGCACACTGATATGCTGCCTCACACAACACACCCCTGCTGGATTTTATTGCAGCAGCCTCATGACTGGTTCCCCTGACTCGAATCTTACTTTGTTCAGTATTTCTATGCACATGCCACATTATCCTATTATTCTTGTTGGTGTTTTTAAATTATGAAACAAATACATGCATTTGAGAAAAAATGTAAATGACCTCTGCTCTCCACAACAGAAGAGAGTGCCTTTCCTCCTCCTCAGACTCTACTGCCTTGGAGACGGAACAGACTTTTCTGTGTACATACAGATACCGTATTTTCCGGCGTATAAGACGACCCCCTAATTTTACAGTTAAAACATAGGTTTAGGCCTATATTCTCTGTATAAGACTACCCCCCACTTCCGAGGCTGTAGTCATACAGCGAATACAGGCCTAAACCTATGTTTTAAGTGTAAAATTAGGGGGTTGTCTTATACACCTGGTCGTCTTATATGCCGGAAAATACGGTACATCATTTTAGGAAAACTCCCAGTTGTTATCTTAGCCATACCTTTCTAAGTCAGTACGTATTAAGCATTCTACTTCATTCTTTTTTTTCTTAAATTTATTTTTGAGAGGTGAGAGGAGAATGAGAAGGGGGAGGGCCCAGAGCAGTCTCCATGGCTGTACATCATTACTGTGACATAGTTTCATTCCCCACAGATGGATGTGGATCACATGGGGCAGGAACCAAACTGGGGGAGTCCTGCATGGGAGGCAGGAACCTTCACCGCTATCCTGGTGGTTACCAGTTGCACTGCAGTTCAACATGGGGTTGCATGAGCCGGGGCTGGGATTTGATCCCCAGACCTTGCGGTTGCAAGGCAAGCGCTCTACCTACTGAGCTAGCCTGGCATCCCCCTACTTCATTCTTTTTTTTTTTAGTATTTATTTTTATTGTTTTTGACAGAGAGAGACAGAGAGAAGGGGGAGGGCCCTGAACAATCTCCATAGTTGTACATCGTTGTTTTTTTTTACATAGTTTCATTCCACAGGTGGGTCCGAGGCTGTACAAGACAGGAACTGGGCCGGGGTCTCACCCCAGTGAGAACTGAACTGGGGGCACTCCCCAGTTCAGCATATGGGTCCACACGGGCTGGGGCCAGGATTCGATCCTCGGTCCCCAGGGCTACAAAGTGAGCGCTTAACCCACTGAGCCATCCTGGCTTCCCTGCCTACTTCATTCTTAATAGCTGTTTGGTATTTGATTATATGGATGTATCATAGTACATTTAATCCATCCCTTCTCCACATGTCTTATAACCACCTATCATGTTCATGTCTTGCTTTCCTTTCGTCTGTTCACAATACTCCCAGGGCAATCCATCTAAAGTACTAATCTGATTACATTAATTTTACTTTTAAACCCTTCCCTGGCTTTTTCCTCCTCTAAGATAAAATCTTTTCCTGTGATCTTTCATGCCCAAACTCTTACCAACCTTTTCAGGCCACATTCCTTGCTACTGTATCTCATTACTCTCTCTGGACCTTAACCTGGCCTATTTATCCTTCAGAATGAATTATCCAGAAAAAAAGCTTAGAGAACAGCAGGAGCAAAAGTGCTCATATCTGTGGCTTGTACTTTTAGTGTTGTAGTTTTTCTTTTCTAATTTATTACCTCTTGTCCGCTATTTTACATTAACATAGGCACCAAGCAAAAGTGTCAGTACAGTATTTAAAATCAGGTGTTTTAAAAACAAAGGGTAGGGGATGCCAGGATAGCTCAATGCTTGAGAGCTTGCCTCACAATCGCAAGGTCTGGGGTTTTATTCCCGGCCCTGGCTTGTGCAAACACATGTTGAACTACAGAGCAACTGGTAACCACTGGGATGGCTCAGTAGCAAAGGTTTTCCCCTCCCATGTAGGAGGCCCCTGGTTCAGTTCCCAGCCCTCCAGGCCCCACATCCACCTGTGTGGAATGAAACCATGTCACAACTAATGATGCGCAACTATAGACTGCTCTGGGCCCACCTCCTTTTCTCAAAACAAATCTTAAAAAATAAAGGGGGAGGGTACAATTTATAGGAATGGGCTCTAAAGGGGTACACAGGTGGGAAAAATGTTGGGAACCACTGTAAGAGTAATAAAACACTGTTAACAGTTATAGCAGGTGTAATAGTTACATTCCTAAGTCTGTTTCCCATACATTTACACATCTTGAATATGCAAAGCTAAGAAAACAGACCTCACACTGCACTGAGCTCTATAAACGGCCACAGTATAGCAGCACCACTTGTGTCTCAGTGCAATACAAATTGGAACCAAGGTATTCCACAAGTAATTCAGAGTACATCATCATGTATATCTCACTGTGTCTGCTATTGTTACTGAGTTTCATCTTGAAAACAATAGGCAACATTTTGTCTTCTACTTCTGGGAGCACCACAGCTTATAACAAATGTGTTAAATATGGGAACATGTAACAGACTTAGGTGCTAAAAGTAAGTGAAAGGAACTAGGCACCCTGTCATCACCTTGCAGTGACTAAGCATACTGTATAAACAAAAACACCCACAAAGTATTCACGTTTTTCCACCAGTGGAGTGTTCTGACACCTTTTACTATATAATCTAGGAATTATCTATATTTTCATTTAAAATATCGTTCCTATTTTCTGAAATGCTATCACTAATCATTGAGAAGACTTTTGGAAGAGTGATGTAGTTCAGAATGATGTTGCATGAAGGGAATCTTTGGAGAGAGATTGTTTTTGATAAAACAATTCAGGTAATATATCTGTGGACTGGACCAGCTATAAATGCCCTTCCTGCCAACTGCCTCTCACTTACCTGAACCATGTAGGCCTCTTGTCCCTTTTTTCTCCATGTCTCTCCCTTATTTCAACAAGGTCAGACTTGGTTTAGAAAGTTCTGCTTACAAGAGGGAGAAAATAGGAATTTCAAAATATATAGTTTTTCTTAGACCGAGACCCAACCTCTTAATATAAAGCTATTCTATTACAAGAACAAGAGCAGGAGGAAGATGCCACTTCCTATCTCTATCAATTTTAAATCATTTCCTTAACACAGAACAGGAGTTTAGCAGGCAATTTAGAGCCATCCCCTGACACTTCCTATGGAGACAGCAAAGGTACCTAAACTGGATTCTGAATTTAGAGGAACGGTAACTTCCTCAGGCCTCGTTCACATAGTTCTAATCTACATCATTACTTCCCCATAAACTCTGGGCAGGGCCCAGTCAGCCCCATCCCTCCTGAGAGAAGTCTGTGGCCACATCCCAAAATGTTACAAGCCTCTGAAATGACAAACACATTCTTATTCAGCAAAGACCTCCACATGGTGCAAGGGAAAGCAGTAATCCTGGGATGCAAGGATAACTCAACAGGTTAAGTGCTTGCCTTGCAACCGCCAGGTCCAGGGATAGAATCCCAGCCCCGGCCCATGAAAACCCGTATGTTGAACTGTAGCACAACTGGTAATTGCCAGATGGCTCACTGGCAAAGGTTCTTGCCATGCAGAGTCCCCTGGAGTTTGGTTCCCACCCAGGCTGGCCCCACACTCACCTGTGTGGAATGGTATGTCAACTAACACACAACTATGGAGACTGCTCTGGGCCCTTCCCCCTGCTCTCCCTCACCTCTCAATGAATCTTAAAAGAAAAAAGTACTCGGGAAGGGAGGCGTTGCACGACAGTTGGGTCATCCTAGAAAAGTTCCTAAGTATTAGGCAGCAGCTTTGTGTTGTGTGATGTCACATTGAATGGGAAAGAAAAATGCCTCTAATTCTGTGAATGATTTACACAAACATGAAAATATAAACAAGGCACTTATTCAAGTATTAAATTGCATATTACATAAGAGGGCTGTCCAGAAAAAAATCCAGCCATAAATGTCTCTCTTTATCATAGTACATGGCTGAATACTTTCTGGACAGCCCTTGTATACAAGATGCAAAGGAAGTTCTCAAAATTTTGAGGTGGTCAAATGTTTCAAAGATAATACAAACTTTTAAGTAGAACATTAAAAAATGGGCAATGGGTACATGGAAAGTAAAACATCTGATTTTGCACACACACAAAAAAGTGCTTACAAAAGAAATATTCTCACTGTAAATGGAGGAAAAGAGGAAAATTGGCAAATTTCCTGTGGTGTACCTTATTTACATTTATTTCAGGCTGAGTAAGACATGTGTAGGCATATTCAAGGATCAATGTAAGTTAGCAAACCCGTAAGTCCAAACACTGTCTCCAAGTTAAAACTGTAAGGTATCTGAAAGTGTTTCTATAATTAAGTTTGTATGTTTCCATAGAAGCGCATTGATGTCACTACTGTGGTAGCTGCATCTTCAGAATCACGTGTGCTATGCACAAGAAACTCAACAAGTACCAGCTTAATTTACTATCAGTCCAAAGATTTATTCATAGCTTTCTTTTTTTTTTTTTTAATTAAATTCATTTGGGTGACAATGGTTAGTAAAATTGTATCAGTTTCAGGTGCATAGCTTTCTTTTCTGAATATGCTGTTCAAAAAGAGACCAAAACAAACATTTTCCCCACCCCCAAAATAAACTTTCCCACTGGTTCCCCCCAGTATAATTCTATAGGTAGGAAGTATTGCAGGTCAACCTATATTCAGTTCATGTATTGGGTTGTCTTTTCTCTTTAGAAGAGTATTTTAAATTTTAGTATATATTGCATGGTACACGAAGGCATTTCCAAATCACTGTTTCTGTGACTTTGCTTCATAATGAATTTTCTGATGTCCAGGAAAGTGCCTCCTGGCCCATGTGTTCTGTCTCACTTGAGGTGACAGAAGCAGAATGGAAGCTTTCTCACTTGAACTGGACTTGTATCCTTTCCTGGTAGGAATTTACAGGTGTTGAGTCGAGTAGGGAACCCCAGATGAAGAGTCTTCTCAGTGCTGACTGGCTTCATCTTCTGGAATTACTTACAGACAGGCAGCGTTCAGGGCTCTCCCACATAGTCCTGGCATTGTTCTCCAGGACGTTTAACAAGCTACAGACCACATTTCTTCACATTTCATCACATTCACTTAAGGCTCTGAAGTCAATGTAAGGCATCAGCTGCTATTTCATCCACACTTTAGGTTTTCTCTACAGTGTGAATTCCTGGGTGTTCAGTAAGGAATGGGTGGTAACTAAATACACTTTCATATCCATAGGGGTTCTCCAGAGTGTGTGTTCTCTGATGTTTAGCAAGGTTTGAGCTCCAGCTGAAGGATTTATTGCATACCTTGCACACATAGGGCTTCTCCCCAGTGTGAGTTATCTGATGCAGAATGAGGGAAAAGCTGCGACTGAAGGTTTTGTCACACTCAGTACACGCGTAGGGCTTTTCTCCAGTGTGAATTTTCATGTGTTGTATGAGGGACGCATGCCATGTGAAAACTTTACCACATTCGTCACATTCATGGAGCTTTTCTCCAGCATGAATTCTCTGATGCTTCATAAGAAACGAGTGGCAACGAAAGGCTTTCCTACATTCGTTACACTCGTAGGGGGTTTTGGTGGCGTGGATGCTCTGGTGCCGAGTGAGGTGGGACGAGCGGCGGAAGGCCTTCCCACACTCAACACACTCATGCGGCTTCTCTCCCGTGTGCGTGACCTGATGGCGCATGAGCTCTGAGCCACTGCTAAAGGCCTTCCCGCACTTCCTACAGACATACTGCTTCTTTCCTACGTGAATCCTCTGATGTCGAGTGAGGTTGGAGGCCCGGCTGAAGGCCTTTCCGCATTCAGCACATTCGTAGGGTTTCTCCCCAGTGTGTGTTCTCTGGTGTTCAATGAGGAATGAAAGGTAACTGAATGTTTTACTGCAGTCCTTACACTCATGAGGTTTCTTTCCAGTATGTATCATCTGATGCTTCACAAGGTTTGAGATCTGGCTGAAGGTTTTGCCACATTCCTTACACACGTACGGCTTCTCTCCAGTGTGAGTTCTCTGATGTAACACAAGGGAAAAGCGCCGACTGAAAGTTTTCCCACATTCACGGCATCCAAAGGGCCTCTCCACAGTGCTGATATTTCGGTGACACAGGGCTTCCTGATGAGAGACCGTCACTTGCCCAATACATACCTGATTTCTTGGTAGCATCTCAGTAACATCCTCATGTTTCCAGCCTCCTTTAAAACTGGGACGTTCAGAGCCTTGGATCAGAGTTCTTCCCTTTATCAAATACTGTGATAAGTCACCTTCACATATGACATTTTTTGGAGAAAACTCTCTGATCTCACCATTTGACTCCGAAACTGAAACAATAAAGCATAAGTTTCTGTTTTTCAGTATTGAAAAATCATTATTTCCTCTTTAGTAAGAGAATTAAATTGAAAAAACTATTAGCATTTCATGGCTTACGTTATTTTGAAATCTAAGCATTCTATCCAGCAATTCAGAAGACACTGAACAGAGGAGGGATTTAGGTGAATAGGGAGAAAGATTAAGTCACTTAATATTTCTGAAGGTGAGGGGAAAATAGAACTATGTAGAAGTAAATGGAAAGGATAGGTTGTCAGTCTTTCTCAGCTCCACTTAAACTTCATTTGCAGCCAGAATGAAGTAAAAATGAAAACTCGCAAGGCTGCCAGTAACTACCCATGCTTCTCCAAGCCCACAGGTATCAGATTGTTCGCCCAGTGCCTTTGGGACATCTTACAACAACTTATTCTAAATAAAAAAGTGAAAGGTTTCTCTGACAACCACCTTCTGTGATCTGCACTCTAACTTTACTATCCAAAATGATGTCCTGAAGTTTAACTGTGTCATAATAGTCTTTCTGTCAGAGGCTTCTGAAAAGCAAACACAGGCCCTGATTTTCTCCAGGCTAAATTTTAGGAAGGGACCTTATCCTTTTTTTCTGAACAGAATTTTACAACATGAAGATTTTAAAAAATAGATGTTCTCTCATATCCTTAGGAAATATGTTGGGGTAAAAGGCCATGATGTATACAACTTATCAAATCTTTCTGGGGGAAAATATACCAACCAAAAAAAGAAAAAATGGGGCTAGAATCTTAGCAATAGCTTAATGTAAGGACATACATGAGTCTTCTCTGTACTATTCTTGCAACTTTAACATTATTTCCAAATTACACATTAAATATTTCATTTTTTTCTATAACATACTTTGGCATTTAATTTGAGGAGAATGCTACCTTTTATTATTATTGACTATAAGCTTCTAGGGAAAAGTAAATAGACCTCATAGTTCTTTAATATGTATCTAAGTGAGAATCAAGACCTATACCTTTATAGTAGGCATGTAAAAAATGAAAGATTAGGATAGGGGAAGCAGTGAAACAGCTGTTAAGAAAACCACCATCTCAATAAAGGGAAAATCTTAAATGACTTTCCTGGTTCTTCTATAAACCAGTTTCATATTTACTGAGTACCTCAGTAAGAGCCCTGGGGATACACAGCAATTCCCTGAAGGAGCTAAGAATATAAAAAGGGAGATTAAGAGGACACAAAAGAAAACAACTAATAATATAAGGAACAAAAGTAAATTCATTATACTGAGAGTAAAAAGTATATATAAGATCAGAGACAAGATATAAAAATCCACTGCAACAGATAAAGGCTTCAGAGGAAACAGTTGGGAACTAAAAGTGCATGGAACACACCAGGTGAACCGGAATGGCTAATGGTATTTTTAAAAGTGTTAGAGTTAACTGCACAGACTTAGTGTACTACTTGCCATATGATTTGCCAGATCAACGAGAGTAAAAAGCCCAACCAAGAAAACCAGATTCAAGATATGAGCACTGTGCTAACTATATCCTTTATTCCTCTTCCCTCTCTCAATGTCACCTCACATCGTCCTATCCCATGCTCTCTTTGGTAGATGCCAAATGGATTTGATACACTTAGCACTAATACTTATTAAAAGCCTAGAGGGATAGATGGATTCATTCTTAATATAACAAAGGACTCTTACGATAAATAAGCAACTAATATACTCAAAGCAAAATTTTTAGAGGGATGGGAAAGGGAGCCCATGGTGGCCAGAGAAATCTTGTTTTCCTTTGTTCACTTCCCACCCAAGGCATTGTGCAGCGGCCGGGGCCACACAGGTAGGTCAAACTCCAAGGCAGGGTAACCTCTCTGCAGCGAAGTCTATGGTCCCAAGACCTCAGGAGCAATAGCCACTGTGTTTTCCTTCTCTCTGTCCCCTTGCTGTTTGCACAGGCAGACATAGCTGCAGGAAGTGCACAGCAGAGCAGAAGCTGAGGGTCTGGATTTCTATCCAGAAGACGTGAAAGACAGGCCCTGAGAGCCAGCAAGGGGAGGGCGGCTGTGAAGAGGGAGCAAAGAAGGTGGGCTGGTCACCCGGTATGAAATCCAGGGTCCATCCCGGAGAACATGTGAAAACTGAGAAGGGGAGCCCCCTGCCTGAGCTCCAGAGGCTGCTAGGAAGTGCGTGTGTGGGACAGACTCACTAGATCCACCAAGGCTCTGACAGCTGGCGTGTCATTGCAGCCACATACAGAGAAGACAGGTAAGGTCCTGTGCCTCAGGGTATTCAATCGACAGCCTGTTAACATCTCAATGGAATTTAAACAGGACCCAAGGTCTTCAAATATCAAAATGAATATTACAATTTAGTTATAAGACATACATAGAAACAGGAAGATTTCATCACTCTATAAGGGAAAGACCATCTAGCTACAAAACATACGTACGGAGCACTTCTATATTAATAGTGCACTAAAAAAATACTAGGCAAAACCGTTAATTTTAGTGTGAAAGTATTTCAATTATGTAGAAAATGTCCCTATACTTTATACATGATAGTCAAGGACTGTGCAGTGAGAACATTTCATTAATATCAAGATATCTGTAGTTAACTTTATTCAGCAAAGGAGAGGTAGGGTAAGGCAAATACAGTAAAATGTTATCCATTGCATTGCAAATTCATAACTAAAGCTGTATCAATTTATGCAAACATAGAAAACAGACAAACAAAATAGGAATGGAGAAGCCTGAAACATGCACAAAAATTGACATTTAACTTACAATAAACTTATGACAAAACAGGCAGACATGTCAATAAATGGTACCATGGTAACTGGATATGCACACAGAAGACATCAAAATTGACCACTAACTCACATGAGACACACACACACACAATAAATAAATAGAAGTGGACCATGGATCTAAATTTGAATGGCAAAATCACTAGGTTTTAAAATAGAAAACCTAGGAAAATGTCCTTTATCATGACTCATGATAGGGAAAGATTTCTTAAACAAGCCCCAAAAATAATAACTTCAAAGGGAATGATTGGTAAACCAGACTACAATAAAATTAAGAATTTCTAAGATTTATTTTTATTGTTTTAAGACAGACAGACAAGACAGACAGAGACAGAGAGAAGGGGGAGGGCACAGAGCAGTCTCCATAGTTGACAGCCGTAGTTTTCCATATAGTTTCACTCCACAGGTGGGCAGGGGGCTGTGCAGGGCAGGAACTGGGCCGGGAGCCTCCCGCATAGGCCCTGGCAAGAACTGAACTGGGGCCACACCCCAGTTCAGCATATGGGTCAGCACAGGCTGGGCCCGGGATTCAATCCTCAGGCTCCAGGGTTGCAAAGTGAGCACTTAACCCGCTGAGCCATCCCAGCTTCCCAAAATTAAGAATTTCTGTTCATTAGGGAAGCTGGGATAGCTCAACGGTTGAGCGCATGCCTTGCAATCACAAGGTCCGGGGTTCAATTCCAGACCCCAGTCTGTGCAAACCCACATGCTGAACTGAGGCACAAATGGTCACCACCGGGATGGCGTGAAGGTTCTCGCCTTCCATGCAGGAGGCCACCAGTTCGGTTCCTGCCCTGCGCAGCCCCATATCCACCTGTGTGGCATGAAACCATGTCACAACTAATGTACAACTACGGAGACGGCTCTGGGCCTTCCCCACTTCTCTCTCTCACCTTCTCTCAAAAACAATAAAATAAATCTTAAAAAAATATCTGTTCATTAAGAGAGGTTATTAAGGGGAAGAATAAGCCACATGTGAGAGAAGATATTTGCAGTGAATATTAGGTAACAAAGAATTTAAATCTAAAGTACAGAACGTCTACAATTCAGAAAGAAAAAGAGAATCCTGAGCTAGATGAGCGGAAACCTTCACGAGGCATGTCACAAATAAAGGTACTAAATGTCCAATGCCCGTGTGAGAGAATGCCGCACCTACACCAGCAACCAGAGAAGTGCAAGTTTAAACCACAATCAGCTAGTACGGCTTGCTCGTCTCACAGGTGCACAAAAGGCTATCCAACAGCACTGGGCGTTGCTAGGTACGGGGAGCCTCAGCAGCCTACTGACTAAGTGTGCGGCAGTGGAAATCAGCAGCAGCGCACAGGAGAACCTCTGGCGTGCGCTAGTGACGTGGGGGAGTGGCGTCACCGTGACGCAGTAGTTCCCGTACTGGGTGCACACCACAGGGAGCCAGGTGGGTACCGGGACACACGGACAGGAGCAGCACAGCCCCAAACTGCAGACAACCCGAGAAGCCCTCAGCAACAGTGTGGACAAACGGGGGGATACTTACTTGTCAACAAAACAAACTACTACAACAATATGCAAAGTGTATGAATCTTAAAATAATTTTGAGGCAAATCACAATATAACATATACATTATGAGCCCCTCTATAAAGTTCACTAACAAACCTAAACTACAGTGATCACAGACACGGTTACTGTCACCCAAGAAAGGAGAGGCCCCTTGGGGGGTGGGGATGCCTGCACAGAAACTCTCAGGGACCCGGCAGTGTCCCATCTACTGACCCCAGTGGCGGTTACATGCGTGTCTTTTAGTAGTTTCCTAAGCTGCACATTTATGATTTATGCATTCTGTCTGTGTGATGGTTCACCTTTAAAACAGGTACAGGAAGGAACACACCAAAACTGCAAGAGCTACGTTAACATAGAGGTGATTTTCCTGTGTAGCCATTCACCTCATTGCCCTTCCACAGTTGTGTTGGTTTGATTATTTTTAGAACGTTGAGAAATTGACATTTTGCTTCTGCTCATACTTAAGCAAAGAAGTCCCCTGCCTCTGTGCCACCCTGTGACCTCGGCATACGCCCTCCTCTCTGTCCTGCTGAAGGTCTCCGTGGTATATGACATTAACTCCCCCACTCTCCTTAAAGCCAGATTTCCATTTTCATAGCTTCCCCATCAGCCCTCCCAAGCTGCTGCTTCTCCACAGGTAAGCAATCCTCTTGTTAATGCAACAAAACATCAGAACCAAGTCTGGATGGTATAATCTGGGCTCCACACACCTGCTACACCAGAACCTCCAGGGCTGGGGCATGGCCACACTTATGATTAAAGAACTTCACCAGCAATTCTGTTGTCTACGTAAGGTGAAGAAGGTTTCTGAGCACTTCCTAATCAATCTCACGGCTTCAATTTCTGCTTCTTAATCTAAGATTCCCACATGTACACCTCTAACCCGAACTTCTTCTAAGCTATAACCCCAACAGCCTGCTACACACCTTCACACGGAGTACACTCTCTGCTCTACCAAGCATATCTCCAACTAATCTATCACCTTTTCTCCAAAACCACCCCTTCTGCTGTCTTTTAATGTCTTTTAATGTCTATCAACTACTATCCCTATCCAACTTATCCAGGCCTAAAAGACCAACTGGGAATCCACCCCACTTTTTACTTTTTTCCATTGCTGAACTGCCAATAACCTCTAATGAAGTTATTTACAGACCCATATTTTATCTCACTAGGCCATTATTTTATTTCCTTGCCAGTTATTACACTTTGCATGCTTTCTATTCTCTGTAGCACCCCCAAAAAAGTCTTAAGATTAAAACAGTAAATATGGAGATTATCTGAGTGAATGAATAAGCTCATCAGTTAACTACAGTAGAAGAGCACTATAAACAAAAAACAGGTACTTTTCAATTTAGACAAAAGAAACATGTCAATATCAAGAAAGACAAGGAGGAGAAATCCAAAAACAATGACATTCAGAGCCCAGAGAGAGCTAACCATGGCAGGAAAGGACATATGAACTTGGATGGACATGGAGGACAGGATGTGGCTGTGGGTGGTCCCTATCTGTGTCCCCGGTTTTTTTGAAGAGAAAACTGTCCCACCAATACACAAAAATGTGCTGCTTTCTCGTTGACTAGTGGAGCTGTCATCCTAAACATTCTCCCCACCAGGTTCTAACTCGCTCACCTGAAAACAGGCATCTCCTGGCGTCTCCTCTCTGTAGCCAAGGCTCTTCCCCTTGCTCCAGCAAGGATACCACGTCCGGCTTAGAAACAACAAAGCCTGCTTGCAGAAAATGAAATTAAATTCAAAATTGGTTCCTGATGGAAGCCAGGATGGCTCAGTGAGTTAAGTGCTCACTTTGCAGCCCCAGGGACCGAGGATCAAATCCCAGCCCCGGCCCGTGTGGACCCATATGCTGAACTGGAGAGTTCCCCCAGTTCAGTTCTCACTGTGGTGAGACCCCGGCCCAGTTCCTGCCCTGTGCAGCCCTGTGTCCACCTGTGGAATGAAACTATGTGGAAAAACCACTGATGTGCAACTATGGAGACTGCTCTGGGCCCTCCCCCTTCTCTCTGTCTCTGTATCTCTCTCTCTTTTTCTCTGTCAAAAACAATAAAAATAAATCTTTAAAAACAAAAGGGGGGGGGGG
>PVKE010010926.1:0-41381 GCA_004027555.1 Craseonycteris thonglongyai
TGCTATGGTAAGCTGTGAGTCTTTGTCTCCACATGCCTGTCTCTCCAACTTTTGGAGCAGAGATTCTCCCTGTGACTTCCATTCTCTGATGGCTCTAAGAACTATTGTTGGTTTCCAGTTGGTTTAGCTTATTTGTTGTCTTGTGTATAGGTGTGATGACTTCCAGGCTCTTTACAGGCGTGTCTGGAAACCGGAGGTCCAGATTTTCTTTTGTTTGTCATTTATAAACAATATTAGTATGCTCATAGAGCTTAATCAAAGTTTGGCTCAATATTTTACTGACAAGGCTGCCTATCATTGTCTTGCAATTCTTACTATGAGTAGTATAAACATATGCAGATGATGGGAAACCGAAAATGGAGCTAATGAGGGAGAAAGGTATGGTTTGTGGGTCACGAGGACTCATGCTCTGCCTGAGTGAGCCATGGTCCAAGCTTGGGAACCCCTGTAGAATAATGTGACCTTCCCACCTATGTTCCAAGACATTGTTTGGTTCTCACACCGTCACTGAATCTAAAATCTTACTCACTACCTATTGCCATCCTTAGAACCTAAGAGATAGTAACAAAAGATGCTCCAGCCATAGACACAGTCTTGACTATTGTACCAAGATTTCAACTGTGTCTCTATGTCCTTTCCTACTCCAGTGAAACATCAAGAAACCCTTTCTTTTCCTTAGAAAGGAGGAAAGAAAGAGATAGGCTATGAAATCTGCCTTTTCTCTTTTCTCCTGGCCCTCACCTGGCCCATTGCAATCCTCTAGATATTAAGGTACCTCCTAAGCCGAAGGCAATGCAAGTCTTTCCAAGAAAGAGAAGGGAAACTACATATCCTTCCAAAAGTCTATCTTCTCATCCTTGACAGGTAGGTGGCAGGGCATCATTCTTTAGTGGGCTCTTAGGGCCTCTGTGTGTGTACAGCCCATGTATTCTATGCATCAGAATCAGTAGGGCTACCTATTAAAATTGCACATGCCAGTATTGCACATACCTATTAAAATGACCAAACCAGTATTTCTGCATTAATGATACATGCCCATGATTTTCCTGTGCACATCAAAATTTGAGAGCCATTGGGTTAGAGTAGCATGGTGGTGGGAAGGCAGGCGTGACAGGTAGGAGTCATCATTAAGACTTGAATACAGCTTTGCATCCATTTTATGTCAGATTCATGAGGCAAGGATGACTAGCCTGTGATTCTATGGCCCCTTGTACTCTTTTAGAGCTTGAAGTAAGAGCCTCTGAGCAACCACGAAGAAAAACCATTCTCATTACAATCTGTATACATAAGGTCAGTTTTTATTTGAATGCAAAACACAGGACTAATATGTATATTTATCTGCTTTTAATAATAATAGTAGTAGTGATAGAGGATAACATTTATTGAGTGCTTAACCATGCTTTAGACATGGTGGTAAGTGGTTTTTATTGATTAGCTCAATTGATTCTTGCAGAAAAAAGCATGTGAAATAGGTAAAACGGTTACTCCCATTTCACATATGATTGAACTAAGCCAAGAAAATGAGATAACGTTTCCAAATTATATAACTTGTAAGTGGCAGAGGTAGAACACAGCCAGGACTGCCTGCGCACAGCTCCTAACCACTGTTTCATGGCAGTATAATTAATTAGATTAAAACATATTAAAAATATGATATTCCTTTCTGACCCTTGCCTTTGCTGTTCAGCTTCTTTACATGAACATGTAACTGTGGCTAAATATGCCACATTCAACTAAAGAGAAGTACATTTTGTTGCGCTGGCACTTTTTAAATGCTTAACCATCCTCTGAGCTGGCAAAACCTTCTAAGTTAACCCTCATCCTAGATATTTTGCTTAATGAATGGAAGTTTATTTGACTAGTGAGAATCTGCCTGGTTTTTATCAGGGGGGTTTCCTTGAGAACCATGCATCAGCCTCATGATCTGATGAAGCAGAGGATGCTTTGGGGATCATATGGAAAAATGCCTTGTCCAGTTACATGGGATTTAGCAATGTAGCAGTTCTCAGATTCTTTCATGAAAATGCTTCCTGTTCAGTCAGGTGTGGGTAGCAGTTTTCATCAGGGGGCTTAGGACAAGGACCTTTGAAAACCCGAGAATCTAAAGCTCTTTTCAAAAACCAGAACAAGTTTATTCCACACAAAATGCTAATCCTTTTAGGCCTCCTTTGCAAATAACAGACTGCAGATTTCTCGCATCTGCTTACTGTCCTTGGTCCAGGCAGAATAATCACACACCCTGCTCATGACGACGTGGCTGTCAACAGCACTTTTGAGTTCTGAGTCGTCTGAACGACTGATAGGAGGAAAAGAAGAGTCAACAGGCAATCCTGCTTTCATTTGGACACTCCCTGGAGGATTTTCATTACTCTTTCAGTATCACGCCTTACCTTTTTCCTTCTCAAGGTCAGCGCCGTCTAGCCAGTTCCTGGCTTCAACGTCCTGGGGCTGACGCAACCCCACTATAGGCTTGTGACCATGGCCTCAGTGCTCTTCCACCTGCAGTGGGGGAGCCCCTTCTTTTCGGGGCTATTTGTGACCTTTCTCTAGGTGAGAATGTTTCTTCCGGAGAGGCGAGGTCGGCCTGGTTATAGTGATTGCCCTGTAGAAAGCCGCTTCCCCATTGTTAGAAGTGACATCACTGTCCATTAAAGACATCATATCTCCTTCCATATTAAAATGCCTGTCAGCTCTCCTGCTCAAAGGTTGTAAATCTGCCAGGGTAGCCCGAGCTTGGGGAGTTTTCTTTATGAAAATATGAAGATAAGCACTCTGTTTTACTGTCAAAGGGAAAGACGTGGGCTTCTGGTAATGCCCTTCCTTCAAAAAAAAAAAAATATATACATCTTAACTGAGTGGGGTATAAGCACATTTTGAAAAGATATCTCCCTCCTTCTTTTAAAAAATAAGAGTTGTTAAAATTCAGGCTTGGAAAGTGGACTGGCAGAGAGGTTTATTAATGCCTGCATTTCACACTTGCTCTGACAGTAAATCACTAGACATTTTCAGTGACTTTAGCCCTTTATTTTTAATTGTCCAGTCTGAGAAGTGGCACAAGAACCTTGAACCCATGATTCACCTTCAATTCACAAGGGAAGTCATTTTTGCATTGGACTTAAGCTTTTTCTTAACCTTTCTTAAAGACTGTCACCAAATCCTTGCTTGTTGGTAGAGCTTGTTTGGTTGCCTATCTCATTCATACATGCGGATAAGTAAGGCGAGTTTAAGGGGTCTTCATGTAAGATAGGGGTTCCCTTCTACCTAACCACATAAAAATATAGAAAAATCATTGAGGGGTCTATCCCTCTCCCCATAACCAAATGCTTTTATGAGTCTTCGGGCTTTCAAGTTAACCCTTTCCAGGCACCGAAGCATGGAGATTTGCTGAGAAGTCTTACAATCAAAGACCTGAATTAAGTCCTCAAACACTGCTGGGTTCTGGGAGTGAGCGTGACCAGCTGTCTGTGAAGTGAACTAGTGATTCTCAATTCAGAACTTAGGTGTACCTCAGAAGTTCATTCTTAGTTTGCAGTTGAGATGCTAACTATTATCTCTCTCTGCAGATGTGACCACCAAGGTCAAGGTGGGGTTATTCAGGGCATCCCATTAAGTGGGAAAGATAATGTGGGTATATTTGGCAGCCAGTTCATTCTGTGTATTTATAAAGACTCAGAGAAATCAGCTTCTCAAAGCTGACAAATCAAGAACATTTCACGGGATGGAATTAATTCCTTTTTCACTCATAAAAGCCTAACCTATAAATATCTCTAAATGTATCCTACCGACAAATGAATAGAAATGACACAATGCTTCCTCTCCTGCTTTAGACCAAGCTTGTCTAACCTGCAGCCAGCAGGCTCCAAGCGGCCCAGGACAGCTTTGAATGTGGCCCAACACAAATTCGTACACTTTCTAAAACATTACAAGATTTTTTTGCATTTTTTTTTTAGCTCATCAGCTATTGTTAGTGTTAGTGTATTTTAGGTGTGGCCCAAGACAGTTCTTCTTCCAATGTGGCCCAGGGAAGCCAAAAGTTTGGACACTCCTGCTTTAGATGCAACGCTGGAGTCTGTGCCTTATCACTTTCCATGGTAAGCTGTGACATCATTTTATGGACACTGTTTATCCATAGCGCAGGAAGTCCCGGCCATATGACTTACGGCTTTCTGTGGATTAATTCCAATGAGACAAGCCACACTCAACAAGCCCAGGAAAGGTTTGGACATGTGACAAAATATCCAATTACCACGAACAACAAAGAAAACCTCCAGAGGTGGCTGAAGCCTAGACACTCCGTGGTCCCTCTGTCTGATGTGCTCTGTGCCCTATGTCATGACCCCAGTGTGGCTTGCCCGGGCCTGCTCCATGGTCTCAGCAGAGGAGGAAATCTAGGTGAGGTCAGTGAACAACATTTGCAAATATTACCTAGAAATAAAACCAAGCCAGGGGACTGGCTCTGTAATCCCTTGTGCCAAAGAATCCACTTCGGCAATGTTGTAAAGTAAGAAATTTGGGGCATTCAACTATTCAGTGAGGTGAAGAGATGTTCTACGTTATCAACAGAAAATACTCAAGGGGCAGTATGGCCCTTTCTTCCACTCACCACACTAGAAAATTTGGGCCATGTTACCAAATCAGCGAATTAAAACTAATGGCAATGTATTGAATCTGATGGCTGTGGGCCTTAAAAACAAACTGGAAGTTTAGACTTCATCACCCAGAAAATTATCTAAGGGGAGTCTGGGCTGGTGTTTGTATGTGGGGAGGATTGCGATTCAAAATGAAACCAAATCTCCATTCTAAACATCACCTCTGAGGAGAATTTAACAGAGTCTCTCACTTCTGCTCCTTCAGTGGAAGGAGGGGTGCCGGGCCTTGGGTGTTTTGGGGGTTTCATGGAGTTCGGCTTGGGGCTAGGCTGCTCTTCTTCCCAGCTGTGCTATGGGCACTGTGTATGGACTGTGGGAGCCCATGTGTTGCTTGTTAAATGTGTTTGAAGTCATAGTCACATTTTCACATCAAAGGAGCCAATGCCTGAGCCACCTGCTGCCACTGAACTAGTAAGTGGGCACTAGAGTTGTTTCAGACTCCTTCCTCTGGGCCACACCAGGACGATGAGCACAGAGAAGCCTCGGTGAGTTATCACCTGGAGTCACTCACGTGCGTGGTGTTCTCAAATTCCACCCGTTTGAAATCAACAGCAAGCTTTACAAAACAAACAGGAAGAAGTTCAACAGCCCTGAGGCCACCAAGGAGTGACTCGATCACTCAGCACTGCTTTCCTTCTGGGGATGTTTGCCTTCGTTACCCACAGCCAAGCAGTCGGTAGGATTCTAGTCGTCACAACTTGGCCCTGCATTGGTCTTCCTGGATGGGCAGTGTTTAGTCCAGGAAAGCGCCTCTGAACGGGGCCTGACCGCTGCAGTGGGCTGTCGCGGCGTGGGGAGGAGGGCAGGCTGCCTCCCTCCTCTGCTCCGGGCCTTTATTGCTGGCCTGCTGCCAGAGGCAAGCCCCTTATGAGGCATAAGTGACCCCACAGAGAAACGACAGCACGAGTGCCGTTAGCAACCTGCATCTAACTCATGTATGTAACATAAAAACTGTTTTGGAATAAGGATACATTTTCAGAAACAGAAAAAGTATATCTTTTCCATTTAGTTGAAATTCTGCAGAGAGCTTTAAAATCCTGGACACTAAGAACAGGATCTCAAGCTCAATTTATGTAAAAGCTTGCCAGCTCACTGGGGTCTAGAGCCATGAACAGTACCTCCATCCTGTAAATACCCTCTGCCCATGTGCCATTCATAGGCGTATTATTAATCGAAAGGGTGGGTGGTTGACAAGCAAGAATGAATCATCACACACATGATCACATCTATATGTGAGTTTTAAAGCACATTTTAGGGTCTGAATAAATTTTTAGTTATGTAGCAGACCGCGTTTTTCAAAGAGGGAGGCAACAAGTTCTCTTATGCCGTGTGTTCTTACAATGCGACTTTGACACTCCTCCCCTTGGGAAACGGGGTCCATCTCTCCCTTGAAAGGAGAGGTGTTTTGTGACTGTTTAGACCGGGGGTGGTGAACCTCTGGCACGCGTGCCCAAAGTGGCACACAGAGCAACTATTTCAGCACGCGGAGCTGTGAATACCATTTTAAAAATTATTGTTTATGCTCTTATAGACATAAAAATAATTGATACCTCTATCTCACTCGATGGGTTGGCACGGAGTCGAGCGAGTATACTCTTATTTCATAAACTTTGACACTCAATCGCCAAAAGGTTCACCACCCCTGGTTTAGACCAATACAATATGGCAGAAGGGATTCAGTGTGACTTCTGAAGCTGGGTCATAGACGTCCTCTGTCTTCTTTTTATTTATTTATTTATTTATTTATTTTTATTTTTAATTTTTGAAGTGAACTGGGGGGCCTCACCGCATTCGGGAAGCACACCCCAGTTCAGCATGTGGGTCCTGCCTGGGCCGGAGCTGGGATTCGATCCTCGGTCCTCCGGGCTTCAAATCGAGCACTTAACCCGCTGAGCCATCCCAGCTTTCCCTGTCTTCTGTCTTCTTGGTTGGAACCCTTGCTCAGAGGTTTCTAACCTCCCTATAGGTTTTCTCGCTCCTGAGCCTGCCATGCTATGAAGAAGCCCCAGTAGCACAAGCAGAGAGACCGTGTGGAGTATCCCCACGACCACCCACGTGGAGAGAGAGAGATGCCTTGCTAACCCTTAGCTGCCCAGTGCACTGTAGTCCTAGCTTTAGCCATCATGCGACTGCAACCTTGGAAGAGACTCGGAGCCACAAACACCTAGGTCTGTCCCAAATTCTCACCTACAGACACTGTAACAGATGATAAGATGACCATTATTTAAATAACTAGGTTTGGGGGATTTCCTAGGAAACAATAGATAACGGAAGTGCTAGCAGGAGAAATCCAAGTTATGTGGGGCCTGGAGCATATACAATGTGGTGCCTCTTAAAAAAGTGTATATAAAATTATGAGTGCTAGAAACACTCAGGGTTAGGAACGTGTGAGGTGCCAGGGACATAACAATAACTAGGCATTCTTCCTGTCTTCCAGGAACTTACACTCCAAATGAAGGCAGGCAAACAGACAGACATTTCCAAACTAGTCAAATGATCTTTGAACACAGCTACCTTTGGTCATTGTCATTTATTCTGAAGGAAGTATAAAGTGGCCTTCCTGGAGAGAACTAATCAATACTTTTAGCAAACTAGCCTTTAAAATGTGCCAATCGCTGGAAATAACGTTTCTGCATTAGGGGATTTACCTAAGAAAATACTCAGATAAGCATTTAAAAACTACACATACATATTTTAATATACAGGGCCTGGCAGAAATAACGCCCCTTCTGCTATGCGTTGGTAATGCTTCTGCTGGACCCTGTATGTTGTTATTGTGGCAAAGAATGTAAGATACGTCATTGTTTAATAAGTAGGGGATCACGTAAATTGTGGGTGAATATTATACTGCTATTGAAATGACTCTATTCATTGACTTGCAGAGATCTTCACTAAGGATAATTAAATAAAAGAAAAAGGTTATACAACAGTGAGTATAATACTGAGCACGAGAGAGTGAGAGACAGGGGTGGAAGTTGTCCTGAAAAGCCCTGCGCTTGCAGCTGTTCGGTTCTGAGTAGTGAAAGAACAGGCAAATGGCGAGGTTTTTTATTTATTATTATTATTCTTTTCTTATCTATAATTTCCAATTTACAGAAAACATGTCATATGTGTGTGATAAACATAAATAATTATTTTTTTTAAAAGAATGACTACATCTCAACTCAGGGCTCGCCTTATTCCTTGAGCATAATAAACCTGTCTCATTACACTTTCATATTTGCTGTAATTTTTTGGTCCATCTTCAAGAAAAACACATATTTAATAAACTATCCATTTTTTCTAGACTTGGAATAAATCTCTGGCTTGGATTTAGGTGTGTTGGAATAGTAGACAAAATTCGAGTTCGTTCACCGGGATAGGGTATGAGCTAAGAAGACACACACCCTCTCTGGAAGATCTGCTGTCCTTCCAAATCTAAGCCCAAGATGGAGCATAGCTATGCTCTACAGTGGGAGATAAAATGCTAGCAATGTTGATAGAAAAAAAAAAAACCACAACAAAAAAACCGTATCATGTCTGTGGTTTAAGTGGATTGATTTTCCTGGAAAGAATCAGACACGTTCATCTCGGACGCCTTTGGTGCCTTGGTCTTCATGACAGCTGCCACTATTCAGATTGTCTGGGGAATGGAAGCCTTTCATTCTTCAGGGATAGCAGTAAGAAGCCTAAATCTTTTTTAAGATTTATTTTATTGTTTTTGAAAGAGACAGAGACAGACAGAGACGGAGAGACAGACAGAAGGGAGAGGGCCCAGAGCAGTCTCCACAGTTGCACAATATCAGTTTTCAACATGGTTTCATTCTACACAGGTAGGTGGGGGCTGCACAGAGCAGGAACTGAGCTGGGGGCCTCCAGCATGAGAGGCACGCCCCCTCGAGCCAGGGGCCAAACCGGGGATAAGAACCGAACTGGTAGCCTCCCACATGGGAAGCACACCCCAGTTCAGCAATGGTCCCCACCAGCCAGGGCAGGATTTGATCCTCAGTCCCTGGGGCTACAAAGTGTGCGCTTAACCTGCTGAGCCTTTCCGGCTTCCCTGGCCTAAATCTTTTGACTTATATTTGGAACATTCAAGTTAAACAAAATATATCCCATGCCACCCTCATGCCCTTTCTTTATTCCTATTTATGGCAAACAGTTGCTGTTTTATTCCTTGATTTGAATGTGGTAGACAGAGTCGAATGGCATCGACTCTTGGCCCTAGACAACAACGCTAGTGGGAAAAGCTGCTCTGCAAATTTGGGCACGTGGGCACCTGCCCCTGCTTGTCTGGGCCATCACACCTATAAATGCCTGCACTAACTCCTCACACCTGTCACGGAGGCCAACATTTCATAATAAGAGGTTTATTACTATAATCTATTAAGGAACGCTACCATACAAACATGCACAGGGGAACAGCCACATATTGGATCTACTATTATCACCTTATCAGAAATGTGTTTATGAGGTCTTTGTCATGGTGATATTAAGCTGAAAACCTGGGGAATCGGCTGAGAACACATGAAGTATCTTGAGGAAGGTAGAAGGGCAGAGTCCAGAGCCAGGGCTCGGTCACCTGGGGATTCTAGTTGGTAGGGGATGGCCTATGAGATGAGGAAGGGGGAATGCCTTGACAAGGAAACTTTGGGAAAACATCAAAGACAACTGTATTCTTCAAACGGCTCACCCATTAATATTGGCCAGCATTTGCTATCCACATGGGATGCTGAAGCTTGTATCTTTTTTTTTTTTTTTTAAGATTTATGTCATTGATTTTTGACAGAAACAGAGACAGAGAGATACAGAGAGAAGGGGGAGGGCCCAGAGCAGTCTCCATAGTTGACATTAGTTTTTCATATAGTTTCACTCCACAGGTGGGCACAGGGCTGCGCAGGGCACGAAGTGGGCCGGGAGCCTCCCACATAGGTCCCGGCAAGAACTGAACTGGGGGCACACCCCAGTTCAGCATGTGGGTCCGCATGGGCTGGGGCTGGGATTCGATCCTCGGTCCTCAGGGCTTCAAAGCGAGCGCTTAACCCGCTGAGACATCCCAGCTTTCCCTGAAGCTTGTATCTTACAGCTTACTTTCTTCTACCAGGAGGCAAAGCTTATCCCTTCCTCACACCGCTTCTCTATAAAAACGTTGCTTCTAACATGTCTTCCAGTGGGTGTTCTTCTTGTTCTGTGTCATCATATCTGACCTGCCATGTCCTTCTCACACTGAGGGATGGGTGACCTATGATGACATACCTTGTGATTGCCAGAGTTGTAATGCTCCCTGCCAATCCTTTGCAGATGCACATATTCAGCTTTATGTAGGGTTGACATTGGTCTTACAAATGGTCAAAGGAGAAAAAACAGTCAAAACTGCCTCAGTTTTGTTCAGCAGCTCTCTTTTCCCAGTCAAAGACTCTTACTCTTTCTAATATGGCACTTTGTGCACATTTGTGTGAAATCCATGGCCTCACACTTTGTCAAATATTACCACCAAGTCAGGCAAGCACTCTTTGGCCAATGGAAAGTTGCCAGTGGTTTAGAAAACAAGGAACTTCAAAGATGGAGAAAGGCCATGCATGGAGCTTAGCCAAGGCTTACTCCACTCCAGCTAGTGGAGACTAATAAAATATTATTTTTTACAATACATATACATACCCCAAGAACATAAGTCATCTTCCTTTCTATTTTGAAGGAGCAATTCATTTTTTTCTACAATAGAGTTTCCCCAAAATCTCTTTTCCTCTTGATTTTGAATCTTTGTAAGTGTACTATTGAATTTTACTCATAATAAATTATACCAGAAAGCCTCTTTAAGTTACTTGGATGGGAGAGTTGGGATCCAGAAGACTCTAGTTTTTCTTCATGTGAAGTTAGGGAGTGACTTACATGCTGAACTTGTTGGTGTGTCCTTTGTCTAGTTAGGAACGTGAAAAGTAAGCTTCAATGAAGGTTCTAAGGTCTTTGCTACCTTTGAACAGGAATGGATGCAAAAATCAGATTTGGACAAGCAAGATCAGTTTCAGGCAGTTAATAGTCATTAATGAAGCTATGTTTATTAATTAGTTGTGTGGTTGGAGGTTAGGAAACAAGGCTGAAGAAGTGCTGAGATTCTGGTTTAGAGTCTGCACCAAGGAACTTTGTTTTCTTTCATATTTTGAAAAATATTTGCTCAAGCTGTGGTACTCACAGGGTCTTATCTTGGGGCCAACTGAGGATTCATCCATTGAGTCATTCATTCATCCATTTACACTTAGGAGCACCTCTTCTTTGCCACGCACAGAACGAAAGAACAAAATTTTATTAAAAAGGAACAAGTTGTCATTTGGACATAATGTTAGGATGGATCCTAATCTAGGAAATGCCTGTGTCAATTATTCAGTACCTCACCTCTACGGTATGATTAGATTGAGTCCAGAAATTGTAACAACCATCATGCCTCTTGACTAAATTGGAGGTTGTGTTAGTCCTTCCTATGTTTTGTGTCTTTGCAACCTGTTTGTCTCAATTCTTCAGCATAAATCAGAAGGCCTTGTTTTTCTTTCTAATAAGGGCAGCTAGGATTCTTCTCAGTTGATTTTGTAAAGAAGACCCTCAAGGTAAAAGGGTATTTTTCTTTCTTTTAGTTAGAATTTATGAAGACGATTATCAGTTCCCCCCAATTCTTTTTGGGATGGATATTAAAAGAGGACAATGTTGTGTTTATGTTTTTGAGACAGCTGACCACCCTCAATGTGTGGTGACATTCGAAAAATGTGTTCAGACATTGGTGCAGTTTTTGTGACAATAGAAACAACTATAGCTTTTGTTCCTGAGAGTTTTAGGTAACGACAGATGTGTTTCTTACTGCAATGACTTCAGCGACTGCAGAGACACCATCTCTCCTGATATTAGAGAGAGAAAAAGCAAACTACTTAAGGAAAACAAAATTGAGATGAAAGAGCCTATGCTCACATATCGGTAATTTTTTAGCTACATTATGTTTACTAATCCAGAATTGGGACAAGTAGCTTCCAATGCTAAAACTTACAGAGAAGTAGCACTCTGGTCTTAAAATTTTGTATTTTCCCTAGATGAAGCCCTAAGATTCTGAAGTTGTTCTTGAACTTGACTCTGCTAGTTTATATTATAATGTGCTTCATTTTAACTACACTACATTGCTGGTGAAAGAAACCCTTACACCAAAAAAGCATATGGATTTTATAACCCACTCAGGAAAATCAAGGACATGTGTGTGTGTGCGTGCATTTGCTGTAAACATTTTTTTTGACAAGTCTCAACATAAAGCACTGGTCCATTTTATTAATATTTTGGAATACATGTAGTTATGCTATGTCATAATAGAAATGGATTGTGGGCTTTTATAGTTGAAAAGGCCAAAATTTCCACATTAGAAAGAAAAATTTTGAAGATTGAATTAATTTTAAACAAATAAGGTCGCAGGTATTCTAGTAGAGAATATTCTTGTAAGATGTAGAAATGCATTTTTAAGAGTTAAAAGAACTGCATACCTTGGAAATCACTTGCTGTTACCTAAAATGTTTTTAAAATTTTATACACTGTACTGTCTTTGTTTGAACTAGCCATAGAGTTTTAATTAGTTTCTCCGTGGTAAAATTAGCTTCATTGAAGTGAATGCACTCCAATGAAAATGACCAGCAGCCTATGTACCACAGATTTCCAATATAAACTGTAATTCATAAAGGCCAACACAACTCTTTTCTTTGCAGCTGGGTAACCATTTATGTTTGAGGTGAAGATGTTAATATGGAAATTTTGTGAGCTAGGAAACAGGACGAATGCTATCATTCTAATTTATGACCTTTCCTATCAGGCTGAATGTAAAGGCAACTTCAATTGTTTTATATCTCAGGGCCAGCACACAGCAGATGTATGAAATTTGAAGTGTTAGACATAAACTTTTATTACCAAATTATAAATAATTTCTCCCACTTATAATGTTCACCTTTCAAGTTCATCTTGATTAAAATACAAGGGCAGCATCACGCTGATTCCACTGAGTTTTACAGCTGAGAGAGGTTTGCTGGAGTTCACCGCAGAGCATAAAGCATCCCAGCATTTGAAAGACTGTTCTCGGAGGAGCTCAGACCCTGAGCCCTTCACTTTGAAATCCAAGTTATTTCAAAATGATGGCCAATGAACCCTGACACTTATTTAAACATCTCAAACGTTGTATTTGGAACCAAGTACCCATGATGTAGAATGTGACCTGTCTTGTGGTAAAAATAAAAAATACAGTGACTTTCCTTAGAATTGTGTCCATTAGTCAATAAGCTTATACCAGTTCTCAGAAGATATTACAGTGAAACACTGCATAACATAGACATTGGCCCTGCATGCATAGAGGACAGGTGAGGGAGGAAACACACACAGTTATTTAATTGTAGCATTTACAAGTGGTACAAAGTAGAACTTAGTGTCCTATGATCGTGAACAAGACGAGAAATATCTAGTCTGAGGGATTACCAAAGGCCCTCACTAAGGAATTTATGTCTGAGTCAAGACCTAAGGTTTAATTAGGAGTTGGCTTGGTGAAGGGAAGAGACTGGGCTTCAGCTATGAAACTAGTTTTAGGGTGCTCACAATAATCCAGAAGATAAAATTTGAATAGTTTGGTAGAAGTAAGAATGGAAGTGACATTTTTAATGCCTGTGAATACAAGAGACAAAGCATTAGAATTGAGACCCTGCATAAAAGTGGGATGCTTGAAAGGCTACACTGTGTGTGTGTGAGAGAGAGAGAGAGAGAGAGAAGAGATATTCAACAACGGTAGGGTCTTTTTTATCTTTTTCTTTGACAAATAATTTTCACATCTCATGATAAAAGATAGACATAGTGGTCTAAATATCTCAAACTAGGATGTGACAGGTTAGATGTTTTTGTTGTCTAGTCTGAAGGTCCAGCAAAGGTCCAAGTGCATGCCAGGACTCAATACCAGTAATGCACTTCTGGAACAAGACCAGTGGCCAGCCAGTGTTCTGAGAAATATAACACTGATTTAGGTATCAAAATCTGTTCTGGAGACTGTTGGCCAATGCAATTCCACGTTTGAATCTATTGTTACGAGTATCAAACATAATACAATCACCCACATGTCCACAAGGCTGTTGGATGTTTTAAAAACAACTTAGATATGATACTTTTCTTATGAACATGAAACACTGGACATAGTTTTTTTTTTTTAAGCTATAGGACTATAGCAGTTTGGAACGAATAATGAAATGGCAAGAGTTATCCTTAGGATTTTTATATTAGCACTTAATATTTTAAGAATAAGAGGTTCAAAAGAATGGGAAGAGGGGAAGCCGGGATGGCTCAGTGGGTTAAGTGCTCACTTTGCAGCACCGGGGACCAGGGATCGAATCCCGGCCCTGGCCCGTGCGGACCCATATGCTGAACTGGGAGCTCCCCCAGTTCAGTTCTCTCTCTGTCTCTGTCTCTGTCTGTCTGTCTGTCTCTCTCTCTCTCTCTGTCAAAAATAAAAATAAATAAATAAATATATTAAAAAAAAAAAAAAAAGAATGGGAAGACAAGCCACAGACTGGGAGAAAATATTTGCAAAAAGCCTATGTGATAAAGACTGTTATCCAGAATATACAAAGTATTCTTCACATTCAATAATAAAGAATGAACAACCTGATTTAAAAACGGCCAAAAGATCAGAAAAGACACCTTACTAAAGCAGATATATAGATCACAGATAAACATATGAAAAGATGCTCCGATCATATGTCATTAGGGAAATGCAAATTAAAACTGCAGCGAGCTTCCACTTCATACCTATTCGAACAACCAGAATCTAAAACACTGGAAACACTGGTGGGGACGTGGAGCAGCAGGAACCCTCATTCATTGTTGGTAGGAATACAAAATGGTACATCCACTCTGGAAGACAGTTTGGTAGTTTCTTACAAAACTAAATAAACGTACTCTCATCATGCAATTCAGCAATTGCACTCCCCAGTATTTACTCAAAGAGTTGAAAACTCAACTCACTTACCCATGACTTAAAAACTTACGTCCACACAAAAACCTGCACACAGCTGTGTGTATAGCAGCCTTATTCATAGTTGCCAGAACTTGGAAGCAACCAAGATGCCCTTTAATGAGTGAATGGATAAATAAACTGAGGTACATCTAGGCAAAGGACGATTATCCAGAGCTAAAAAGAAATGAATTATAGAGCCACGAAAAGACATGGAGGAACCCTAAATGCACATTACTAAGTGAAAGAAGCTGATCTGAAAAGGCTGCATATTGAATGATTCCAACTATATGATATTCTGGAAAAGGCAAAACCACGAGGACAGTAAAAAGGTCAGTGGTTGCCATGGATGAGTGAGGAGAGAGGGGTGAATAGGCAGAGCACTGAGGACTTCCAGGGCAGTGAAAATATTCTGTATGATACTGTAATGGTGGATACATGTCATTATACGTTTGTCAAAACCCACAGAATGTACACCACCAAGAGTGAACTCTAATATGAACTATGGACTTTGGGTGCTAATAACGAGTCGCTGTAGATTCGTCAATTGTAACAATTAAACTAAACTATGTAAGTTACACTAATTCTTGTCAAATTATTTTTATGACATAATTATTTTTATAACATTAATAAATTATGGGAAAGCCGGGACGGCTCAGCGGGTTGAGCGCTCGCTTTGAGGCCACGAGGACCGAGGATCGAATCCCGGCTCCGGCCCAGGCGGACCCACGTGCTGAACTGGGGAGTTCCCACAGTTCGGTTCTCTAGCTGTCTCTGTCTCTGTCTCTCTCTCTATCTGTCAAAAGTAAAATAGAAATAAAATATGCACTGAAGATAAAATAATTACTCTCTATAAATATAAAAAAGATATAAAAAAAAAAATAAATTAATTAATGTTTGTGTTCAGGGGTTTGAAGACTAGTACTTGGTGGACTAATATTCAGAAAAAGTCTCGTGAATGTTTTCTTTGTAAAATGATGCTAAAAAAAAGCAAAACTTGCCAAATATAATAAGTTGCTTTGTGAGTTGGTAAAAGCCAATTATAAGCTGCTGAGGAGATTCTGGGCACAACCACATTTTGATAAACTCCTTGGTTTATAAAGTAATTCATGGTGCCCACCCCACTAGTCTATAATTGGGCTCTTACAGACCCATGCCCCTTGGAAAGTTTGCAGCTACCTCTGCAGACGAACCATACCTTAAAATTCCTTATTGCCCCCTGCCCACCACACCAGGTTGAATGACTCCATAAAACATTCTTTTTTTTTGAACAACTGAAACAACCAGTGAGTATGGTTCAATTTGATGTCTTTTATGAAGATTTTTTAGGAATAGGGTTTTATACCCTATTATATTCATTCTTTGTAGCTAATTACTTTAATTTAAATAAGAACTTAATTTTTTGGTTTACACTATGTTTTATACTGCAAAAACTTCAAACACAGCCTTTCGATAAATCTGTGATGCTTCACCTTTACCCAGTGAGTTTTGATATTAGGATATAAGGAAGTCTCTCTTTTCTACCAAATCACACACACCCAAGTTCTCTGTTTACCTGTCAATCAAATGTTCATCTCTTTAGGTAAGAGATAGGTTGACAACAGGGGGAATTCATTTTTTTTTTTTTTTTAATCTTAGCAAAAAATTTTGCATCTTAGATTCTGTAACAGTTAGGGTTAAGAATCTGTTTAAAGCTATTGTCACTGTTTATACTGTTACAAATTATATAGAATTAAAGTTTTAAGTTGATGATGGCATGTGTGTAGGAATAAAAGGAATCGACTCTTAAAGATTTATTTTTATTGTTTTTGACAGAGAGAGAGATACAGAAACAGAGAGAAGGGGGAGGGCCCAGAGCAGTCTCCATAGTTGCACATCATTGGTTTTTCCACATAGTTTCATTCCACAGGTGGGCGTGGGGCTGCACAGGGCAGGAACTGGGCTGGGGTCTTACCCCGGTGAGAACTGAACTGGGGGCACTCCCCAGTTCAGCACATGGGTCCACACGGGCTGGGGTTGAGATTTGAGCCTTGATCCCCAGGACTACAAAGTGAGTGCTCAACCCACTGAGCCATCTGGGCTTCCCTCAAATCTTAATATGAGTTTTCTTTTCCTGTCCCTTCCCATTTCATAGCAAGAATATTGAGAATTCATGCAAAATTTCAAACCAAGTTCCCATAGCAGCACTTAAAAAATGTCTGCACACCATTTCCATTTAGAACTAGTTTGTACTATAATCCAATTTATGCCATTATAATACAGTTACTTTAGTCATTTTAATCCTTTTTGTGCCAATTAATGTCGGTTGCCACGGAAGCAATCTCTTGCTAATAATGTCTTTGCCTTCCCACACTTAATCAAAATCCAAAGGTGAATTGAGAATTTGAGGCCACTTGTTTTTATTTATTTATTTGCATTAAAGTATTCAAGGACATTTCTGGAGACGTATAGTCACTATTTTAGCTGTAAATTCCAGTTTCCTATGTTTTCTTACTCCTAAAAGAAATCCTGGCTAAAGATCACTTGGAGGTAGGGATGCTTTCTATTAAAGGAGAGCACACCAGCGCTTTCCACTCTAACCGCACACTGCCAGCTTTGCCTCTGGTAAACCTGGATTCTTGATGTGCGCGCGCCGGCAAGGCCCTGTCTTTTGGTCCCGCGGGCCGCCGTAGCCAGGGCAGCGGTGATTGGCAGAAGCGAGAAAGTGCCGCTGCCTCGGTGGTTTCAGTTTCGATTTCATCGCGTTGTCGGCGGAGGCCGGGCTTGTGCGGCCCCGGATCCCGGCCATCAGGTGAGCCCGAGGCCGCGAGGCCCGTTGGGGGCCCCGGTGTCCCGTAGCCCCGGGAGGGATCGCTGCTGCTTCGGAGCCTGCGGGTGGCAGGTCCCCGCGGAATGCGGCTCTCACGTTCTCTCCTGGGCGCCGGGAATGGCGGGAGGTCCGTGGATCGGGGCCAGGACTAAACCCGGCTCCGAGGACCCGTCCCCGCGGGGTGCTTAGGCCGCGCCGAGCGGCAGCGGCTGGGCCCCGCCGAGTTCGCTTCCGAGAGCGTGCCTGATGGTGGAAGCTCCGGAGGGCACCCCGACATGAGCCTGGGATTCTGCGGGAAAGTGCACCCCGGACGCGGGACCAGGCGTCACCCGGTTTCCAGGCCTGCAGCAGGCGGGCGATTGCACCTGAGTCCCAAGATTTAAGAGCTGGGCTAGGGGTTGGCAGGTTGGGGATGCCCCCCATTGCGTGGTGCTCAGTCCTGTAACCAGGGCTTTGTGTGTGGGTGTGCGCGCGCTCTTAGCAGATATTCCTGTACAGTGTCTAGTATTAGCGTGATGCAGGTGAGGAGGATCATGATTTAGTGCGCCACCCTTATTAGTACAAGACTATTGTAGAGCAATTGAAAATACACAAATTTAGTGAAGAAAATCATTCGGTGAACCCTTCCACCAGCAATTTCTGTATTTTACTCTTGGATGTGCTCATTTCTCCTGGAGTCAAGATCACTTATTTTATCACTTAACAGTATATTTAGTTTTCCAATCTCATTTAAAATTTTTTCCCCTAAATATCATCCCTAGTTTTGTATCTTCTTTTCTTTCATTGGCTCCCTGTTCCATCCTTGTGTAGGTCCCATAAATTAGCCATTTCCACCTGTGGGGCGTTTTAGAGTATTTGTGAATTCTTGCTTCATGTTAGCATCTTAAATAATACTTTGATACACTTTTTTTCTTTAACTGTATTTCAAGTTATGTATTTGGACTAGATTCTGAGAAGTGAAATTATTAGAATAGATGCTGTGTACTGCTAGTAAGTTCTTTTTAGGTCTTCATACATATTGCCAAATTGTTTTCCAAAGTTGTTTACATCATTCGTGTAGTTCTTTGTCACTTTCACTAAAAATAGTGATACAATACATTTCCAGTATACCATCCAGCAGTTTAAGCTCTGTTTTTTTTTATTTTTTATGATGATGTCTGACAGTTCTACTTGAATATTGTGAAGGAATCTTCAGAGGTTATGTTATTGTGTGTGTGTGTTTACTGCACAGTCTGTTAGACCACCTAAGTGATCACCTCGCATAACTGCCTTATTTTGCAAATGAGGAACCTGGGGCCTTGAGAGGGGAAATGATGACTTATGCAAGGCACACAGCTAATTAAGTAGCAGAGCTGGCATTAGAATCAGGTTTCCCACCTCGAGTACTGTTTATGCTGTATTAGGTGATCTCTCACTAAACTGTGGCATACTCAATATTAGAATTTAAAAAGATGTTTACATCACTTGGATTATTCTGTCCTTTTAGAATTGCACCAGGTAACAGGTTTTAATCATCTGAAAGATCTGTAACACTGAAAAATGGAAAAGTAACCATTTTCAAGGCCATGACTAGAAATCCATTATTTAGAATGGAAAACCCTTCAAGATCTTTTGAGAATTGTTTTCAGATTCTCTAAATGTTAGAATAAAATATCTAATAAGTTATAATTTATATTCTGTTACGTGGTTGGAACTTAAATTTTTGTTCTCGTTTTTTTAAAACTCTTTGTTTTAAGACCAGAGAACCGTGTTTTTTGCTTATCACACAGTTTCAGAACCTCAGTTGACTTTGAGTAGATGACTTGTATGGTGGGCTGTCCTGTGCTTTGTGGAATGGTAAGCACTATCTTTGAGCTCTGCCTACTGGATACCTGTAGCACCTTCCATGTCCTCATTCAGCACAATCCCATTATGTCTCCAGATGTTTCAAATGTCCCTGAGGCTAAGGGGCAAAACTGCCCCTGCTTCTAGGGATTATTTGAGGAACTTCCAGGGCCCCTGCCTAGACAGTCTAACTAGGAGTAAGTTTCAGGAATCTGCATTTTTGCAAGCACCTGTTGACTCAGATGCAGCTGGTTCTTGGACAATACGGAAACATTTCTGTTTCCTCCATCTTTTATTGGGTGCTCAGTCATAGAGGTGTTACTGTGCTACAAAATAGCTGCTTCAGTGAATGGATGATATTGTACTAGTCACTACCCATAATTGTGGAGGGGCGGGACAGGGGTTTTTCTTGGCATTGTCCTTAAATGCCTCTTCCATAGTCTTGGTCTGTGTGCTTACGTACCAGAGATAGCAAATGAGTAAGACATTTTCCCCTGTCTGAGTTTAGAACCCACTGTGGGAGACTGGTCAGCTGGAAAGGAAGGAGATGTTTAGAGAACTGTTTTCAAGGTCTGATATATGCAGCTAAAGTTGCATTTCCTTGGGTTGTAATGTTATGCTTAATTTTGTGCTTTTCATTTTTTTTTTCACCCTAACCTGTAAATACTCGGAAGAATAGACAAAAGTTTACTGGTAAACATTTTCAGTAACAATGATTTGTATGTCTTCTGTTCAGCAACATAACTCAAAATCACATTGGATACACTCCTTTCCTTTTGACCATTATATTGCTTCTTAGGATGATTTACAATACCTTGTGACTTGAGGTATCCCTCCCTCTTGTCCCTGTGCTGCCACTCTCCTACTAGATCTCATTGTCTCTGGCTATTCCCCAGGTATAACGTGAGAACCTTGACATATTCAAAAGGGCAGCTGTGCCTTTGAAAGGGCTTGGGCTTTGGGATCAAGCCTTAGTTTTGTCTATTACCTCACAGAGTGACTGTGGGAGTTGCTCATGACTCTAGTGTCTGGCACATAGTTGGATGAATAAAACTGGGTTCTTTCCTTCCGTTCTTATCCTAGACCTCTCAGAAGCTTCAGACAGAAAACACTGCCTTTGACTTAATAGCAGTGTATGAAAGAAAATAGGTCATTTAAAACAAGCCTGAGGGGAAGCCAGGATGGCTCAGTGGGTTGGGCGCTCACTTTGCAGCCCCGGGGACCGAGGATCGAATCCTGGCCCCGGCCTGTGTGGACCCATATGCTGAGCTGGGGAGTGCCCCCAGTTTGGTTCTCACTGGAATGAGACCCGGCCCAGTTCCTGCCCTGTGCAGCCCCACGCCCACCTGTGGAATGAAACTATGTGGAAAAACCAATGATGTGCAACTATGGAGACTGTTCTGGGCCCTCCCCCTTCTCTCTGTCTCTGACTGTATCTCTCTCTCTGTCAAAAAAAAAAAAAAAATCTTAAAAAAAAATAAATAAATAAAACAAGCCTGAGTAGGAGTCAGGGGAGGGAGAAGAGGCATAGAGGGTGACTGGCTTTACTTTTGAGAAGTTTTATCCGGGTGACCCTACAGAAAGGAGGCCGTTTTCCTCTTACATGTTTGTGGTTCAAGAGGCTTTTGTCTTGCTCCAGAAGTGGTCAGAACTGTTTGTTCTGCCTTGTCCAATTTAAAAGATGAAAACTTAAAATTATGTGAGCCAAGTGATGGGGAAATGTGATGTCGAGAGCAACTTACTCATACACGATGGGTGTATGGACATGTCATTAAGTAACGGAGAACTGAGGAAGCCTAATGAAGACGAATGTAAAGGATAGGGACTCCTACAGGGATGGATCAAATGTGTTGGAGGCAACATCCTCTTTCCAAATAACTTAAAAAAAATTTTTTTTTTTTCTGAGACATTGAGCTGAATATAGATGCTCTGGAGAATAAATGAGAAGCCTGTTATTAGTCTCTCATTTCAAGTAGGTTACAGTCTTTTGAGGGAGAAGAGACTCGTATAAAAAACAAGTAAAGACTATAACAGAGTAAATGGTGAGGGTATATCACGTACATCAAATGTGAAACTTTATGATTCCAGAAGAAGGTGAGATGGTCAAGCTCCACTGTGTCTAAAGTGGAAAACAGAACTCACACATCTCTGCTTAAAACCTCCCATGTTTCCTGTTACCACACCTGTGTCCCGTATTTGCCAGCTCCTAAGTCTCCTAGGCTTGTGCAGACAAGATTCCTGGGTCCTACCCTAGATCTGCTGAATCAGTCTCCAAGTGCCAGTGATTCATGTTGGGAAACTGCCCTAGAGGCTCAAGCACGCTTCAAAGCCTCACTTGCCATGCTCCCCAGGAGTGTGGCCTGGTCCCTTCTGTGGCCGCAGCTTGTCCTCTGCTACGTGGATTTTCTCCTCAAACCCAAACACAGCTCACAAATGCCTTTGCAAAGATTTCTCCTTTCAGCTTCCTTTTTCTTCACACTCAGCTCACCTCCAGAAACCCTTCTTTGATCTGCCAAGCTTGTGCTGAATGAGTCTTCTCCCTGTGCTGTTCTCTGCATCATTCTACTCAAATGCATGCAACTTTCTAAACAGTCTCCAATTATAGGAGTGTCCTTTGTTTGGTTTTTGCCTGCTTTGTAAACTCTGAGGGCCCAAGGCCTTGTCTTATTTGTGATACAACCCCAGCTTTTATGCCTCATACTTAAGTGCTGATCACAGTTTGAAGTGTTGAATGCCTTAGGAAGAAATCAGTGTTAATTGGGGTAAAGATGAGGCTTAAGAGTAGAGATGTGATCTTTGATGAACTTAAAAGATGAGGGAAGACAGTAGTTTAAAAATAACACCAGCTACATAACTAATGCTCTAAGTTATTTTTTCTGTAATTTGGACAAGGTAGTTAATTTAATATCCCTTTGAACTAGGTTTTCACATCATGGTGCATCTTAGTGGTTTTTAACACAAAAGAAACAGCTAATTTGAGCGCAGTCTTGTACATGGAGAGATTGACAAGGTGGGATTTAACGTCTGATAGGAAATGAACCTGAGACTTCTGAATTTAGTCTGTATCAGGCCTTTGGGGTTAATAGTCTCTCTAGATCCATTCAACCACAAAACGGCACATATTCAGGACATAAATTAGGCCCTTTATAGATCAATGGGAAATTTTGTTTTAAACTCATTATAGGTACTTAATTTGTTAAAGAATTTACTTTGTAATTTTTTTCCTTGTGCTCAGAACAAGATAAATAACATTGTTGTGTGGTCTGAATCCAGAATGTACCGTATTTTCTGGCGTATAAGACTACCGGCAAACGACCCCCGATTTTCGGTTGACTTTTTTTCGTTTCAAAAGTCGTCTTATACGCCGGAAAATACGGTGGTTGTCCAGAATAGTAGTTGTAATTTCAGTTAATCTCTAGAGACTAGTTAAATAATAAGCTAGCAGTTCAGTGGAGAAGTTAAAATTTGCTGAGTAGAACAACCAGTTGATCACATTAATAAAATTTTTTCAAGCCTTGGGGAGATGGAGCAGTTGGGGATGATCCAAAAAACAGTCCCATATTCAAGAATACATTTTAAAACTTGTCTTTTCTGTTATTTAACTTAGGATGTTGACTTTTCTTGGTTAAAGAAAATGATTTAACTTATATTATGAACACTTTTGTTTACTCAACACCCATTAAACAAGAGTTTTCTGCTTCTAGATCCTAAGTTCTTTAAGGTAAGGACCTGTGTGTGTGACATGTATTTGAATTTCCTTGCAAATATGAGTGTATAATCACATTTATTGAACAATGAAAAGCCAGTAACCTGGCATTCTAACTTACCCAGACTCTTCAGCCTACATGGATTCACTGTGAGAAAATCTTCAGTGTTCCTAAACCTGAATTCAGATCATTGACTTGGAGTGAAATAAACAGTGCTATTTAGGGAAGAATATTTACTGGAAACATTGATGGAAAAGAAACAGTAACTTGAGTTCTTAAGGAGAGTCCTTAAAACATTGTGTCCGTACTAAATTTTAAGCGTCAATGCCATATGGCTTCTGAATAGTAGTGATGCTGAATTCGACTGAAACAGAAAAATTAATTTCCAGAGTCTTTTTCCTGTCAATTTTTGCTTAAGTAACTACAGTTTTGTTACACTTGCTTGCCAAAATAGTTTGAGAGAGAACTTATTTAGCAAGATGAGTTTGCTCTTTCTGTATTTCAGGCTCCCATTATTACTGAATTTTAAGACTTTTTTTTCTTTTTATATAGTGTATATCTGCTATAATTATAATAGAATAAATTAAAATCTTTGGCTGCATTAGCAATTTCCAAGAGGCTGTATAAGATTGTGATTTTGGCCATCCACTTACTAGCTATGTGACCTTGGGCAAGATGTTTAACCCTTTCTGTGTCTATTTCTTTGTAAAATGAAGATAAAAACAATACCTCATCACGTGGTTGGGTTTCAATGGATTAATACATGTGAAGTGCCAAGATAAGTCCTCGCATGGAGTACACTCAAATACTAGCTCTCAATTATGATTATAATTTTCAGAGATACTCTTTTGGCATCGATTGTTTGCAAATATATCTCCATTATATAACATAGACATTAAAATATGACGAATGTAAGCTTGAATGTTGGTTCCATCCCATTTGAGGGGCAAATTATTTCATCTTTCTATGCCTTTATTTTCATTAACACAGTGGAAATATTAAGACCTTCTTCCCAGGGTTCTTATAAAGATTAAATTTGGTCATGTTTATAAGACTCTTAGCAGATTACTCAGCATACAATAAGCATTTGGTAAATGATGGAGGTAGTAGTGATTGTAATGGTCATGATGACTTGTGTGTGAGGTAATAGTGATAAGTAATGGAGAACAGGGACTGTGTAAAAGCAGGGCTCTTCTTTGAGGCTATGCCATAGGGTTGGTGTAAGGACTGATGAGAAATGCATGGAAAACATTAGCTTCGTACCTAACTCGGGACTGAAAACGTGTTCACTGTCATGTAGTAGTGGTGTAATGTTGAGTCTTCATATGGTGCTTCTTTGACAATTGATTTCCTATAAACATGTTAAGGGCTTAAAAGCTTTTTTGTTGAATAATTAGTTTTTGTTCTTCCTTGTATTGCTCCTTTTCAGATTTCTGATCAGGATTGTTAAAATGAGTCTGCGGAAGCAAACACCCAGTGACTTCTTAAAGCAAATCATTGGACGACCAGTTGTGGTAAAATTAAATTCTGGAGTGGATTATCGAGGTAATATTTTCATGCCTCATTCTCACTGTTGTAATTAAATAAGTAAATGTGACTTACTGGTTTTTATTAATCTTGTAAATATACACAAGTAAACCCAAATCACTGGTTGTCAACAGTTGCTATGCCCACTTCTTAGAGAGACACCTCTGATCCCAGCGTGTGTGCTTCTGACATCACTGTGATCTCTGTCACCCCGTCTTTGCTTTGAGGTTGGACTTGCCCAAACTCCTTGCTCTTAGCTAGGGACTCCCAGCCACCTCGGGCATGAATGGCTGGATCCTGAAGAACATGTTGGCACAGCCACATTTGTTTTTGCAGAATTCAAGATTGGCAAGCAGCTGTGTAGACAGTATTATTTTACAGCATGCACGTCCAACTCACATAATATGTGGGTTATCCAGACACCTTTCTATTCTTTGAGAGAATGCTCTTTTTAAGGCTGTGACACTAATAAAGTTAACTTCCTGGACAAATAGTATCAAATATCATGTTTTAAAATAATTCTCAGTCTTCCGGAATTGAGGTATGTTAAATCACAGGTACAAATAACTGAACTCATTAGCAGTTTCATAGCCTTTTTGTGTGTTTGCTTATTTATTTATTGTTAAATTTATTGGGATGATATTGATTAGTAAAAATTACATAGGTTTCAGGTATACAATTCTATATAGCACCTCGTCTATTTGTTATTGTATTATGTGTTCACCACCCAGGGTCATAGCCTTTTGTTGGTCTCTTTTTCTGAGTAATTCCTGATCATTTTTCTGAATAATGATAATAAACTTTTTCCTCATTCCACACATGCAAACTTAATTTTATTGAGAGCTTATTTATTGTGTGTCCAGTATGTGCAAATCACTTATTTTATCTTCACACAAGTCCTGAGGGATCTCAGTTAAATATGCCTACCTAGTAAGGGAGGAATTAGGACTCAAACATAGGCTTGACTCAAGCCCTCTTAGGAAACCGCTGTTGTTTGCGTACTGCTATAGTTGCTTGGCATTAGTAACATGCCTCCAGTTTAATTTGGTTTTTATAATGGAACTAATGGATTTATACTGAATACTGAGAGTTGACAAAGCCTTTATGTACCGCTTCTTACCCATGAACTTTCGATGAGCCCTAGGGAGGTAATAGGCTTCTAGAGATTTGAGTATATTTGGCAATTATTAGGTTGGGGACATTGTGTTCAGTATCTTCTCAGTACCCACTTAATTGAGGAGATCAACCAGCCTAACTCTTTTTTCCTACTTTTTAGGGAAAAATTTTCTATTTATAGAGGTAATACATGGTTTGTTTTTTATTTCTCTTTTTTTAGAAATTTCAAAGCAAATAATGGAGAAAAGTATACTCTAGAAGAAAGCAAATTCTCCCATATTCTACCATCCAGAGATAATCAGCCTTACCAATTTGGACCTGTCTCCATATAAGCACAAATTTACACGTACATGACCATTTTTTTGTTTACATTGAAAAAATACATTAAGTTCTCTGACAATACCAAGTGTTCAGTGGCTGCATGGAAGCACTCATATATTGTGTGGATGTACCACATTCTTGTTTTTGGTATCAACCGATTCCCTATAATGGACATTTAGGTATTTACCAATACTTTGCTATTCTCCACAACTATGTTCCTTTGACATGGACCTTGAGCACTTGTCTAAGTACCTCTTTGGAATAGATTCCCTGGTGTGAGATTTCAGAGTCAAAGCATGTCACATGGCCCTGCATCAGGGCAGATGGGCTCATTCTTTAGGTTCTTACCTACCCTTGTACTAGCCTTTGTTCCCAGCTTTTCTAATAGGCAACAAGTAATAATATCTCCTTCTATGTGTATCACTTTGTTTACTTGTGAGGTTGAATGTTTTCATGAGTAGTAATCATAATTTTTCTCCTTTTATGAATGCCTCTTCATGGCTTCTGTACTACTAAATGTTGTACACTATTGCAAGTATTACTATAAAGAATGCTCATATTTTGTGATTAAATAATGAAAAACCCAGATCTCTATAGCAGTTTCTCTTTAAGTTTGAAGAGAACTCTGGTGCTTTCTATAATTTCTAGTAGTTTATCCCTTACGAAAGAGAAGGGGTTATGCTTACAACCTCCTGGAACCTTTTTCTTAAAAAACAAAAACAAAAAAACCCTTTTGCTATACAAATAGATATTTTTATTGAAGTGATCATTGTATTTTGAAATGTTTTTGATGCGTTTTCAAACATTTGCATATTATATCAAGTTTCTTGCTCATTTATGATTGTGTTTTAATTATAAAATTAGCACAATAGGAAATAAACTGTAAAGTTGTATCTTTAGCTTTCTTTTGATAGGAAATAATTGTTGTTGTTCACAGTCCATTCTGATTTTTTGAAAGTTTACAGTTTTTAGGAGAATTCTGTTAGGTTAACGTCTTGTGCTCTCATCACACATACAGTTTTGAAAAGAAACTTGTTTAGAGGATAATGAGGCCAAGGCAGAGAGTGAGGAGCATATTAACGAAGGTGAGGCCAAATGAAGCCATCAACTTGGGTAATTGCTTCAAATATGTAGTGTTTGCTTCTTTTTTATTTTAAGATTTTTTTTTTTTTTTTTTATTGCTTGACAGAGAGAGATAACAGAGACAGAGAGAAGGGCGAGGGCCCAGAACAATCTCCATAGTTGCACATCATTGTTTTTCCACATAGTTTCATTCCACAGGTGGGCGGGGCTGCACAGGGCAGGAACTGGGCCGGGGTCTCGCCCCTGTGAGAACTGTACTGGGGTCACTCACCAGTTCAACATATGGGTCCTCATGGGCCGGGGCCGGGGCTGGGATTCGATTCTCCGTCCCCGGGGCTGCAAAGTGAGCACTTAACCCACTGAGCCATCCCAGCTTCTCAGTATTCGCTTTTACTTAAAAAAAAATTTTTTTCTTGAAAATATCACTTTAAGTTGGAGACTGAGTGAAAGGCTTATATATATTTTCATCTTTTGAAAAATAAAACAGGCAATTTTTTCAAAATTTATACCATCTTTAACACAACTAAAACGATTCATTCAGACATTTTCCTTGAAAGCTCCCTAGAATGTTTTGGGCCATTGTTCTATATTAGTCTGGATTTTTAGATATTATAACTGTAACAACACAGAAAGAAATGTGTTATAGTGCAATACACACTCAAGCTGCTCTTCACTGAGTCCCAGCTTTAAGATGTTCTTTCAGGAGCACCTGCTGTCTCTTCTATTATTTTAACAGATTGTGGAGACTTCCTCTTAACCCTGGAGTGCATTCGTCTGCAGTAGATGTAAAAAGAATGAAATAAATCTTCCAGACCCATAATTTACTCAGTGGCTGAAGTAAGAAATGCCACTGGGAGTGAGGATTCTTGGCTAATGGTCATTTGTTCCCCTATAATTGACCACTCCCATTTTTAGCTTTCAGAGAATGGCAGGTTTTTTCTTTCTTGTGTTTTTTGTTTTTTTTAAATATCCTTATTATGTTACTTTTGTGAAGGCTTTAAAAGTTAACTGTTGTTACTACACATATCAGGAGAAAAGTGGCCGTTTGTTGTTTTCCCTGCTGGGATTTGGGTGCATGACTGATGCTTTCACACTTTATTCAGATGGGCAGTGAGTAAAGACATTTTTTTTGTGCTTTCACCTATTGTTTCATTTACAGTGTGAATTTTTATATTAAGCCTGTAAGAACTAATGAATAGAGAGATTGTCAGCTCTAAGGTATAGACCCTGTGATTTTCACCTCCGATTTCTGTATCTTCTCTTTGCCTCCCTCTGTCTCCAGGGGTCCTGGCTTGCCTGGATGGCTACATGAATATAGCCTTGGAGCAGACGGAAGAATACGTAAATGGGCAGTTGAAGAATAAGTATGGGGATGCGTTTATCCGAGGAAACAATGGTAATATTCCTTCACTCTACACTTGTACAACATTCGAAATAAACCTTGTTGTATATAATCAGGATCACCAGTGGGTTTTTCACATAATTCAGAAGTTCACTTTTAGCTGTGCTTTGTTTACTTTTCAATTCTTATCTCTCAGATCTTCAATTTGACCCATTCTTTTTTAGATGGCTGCATAGAATTTTGGAACTAGAAATCCTGTCCTCCCCTCCCTTTTCTGATGAGGAGCTGAGGGGCATTGGTAGACTGACCCAGACCTCTGTCCTGAACACAGTGAATGATATTCCCCCAGCGCTGCCTCTCATGCTGGAAGTTGGAACTGTAAGAACGGCCAGCATTGCTCTGATTGTTTGGTTTGCATCATTGGGCAGTAAGCTTGTCCTGTTTGGACTTTCTCTGCCAAGTAGTCCAGTGCTTTCTGTGGAGATTGTGTCCTTTAGTTTGGCAAAAATGACAACACAGGAAATAACGGTTCTAAAGTTCCTCCGCTTTTTTTTAACAATTAATATATTGTTGTGATTATTAAGGCTACTTTTAAGTACCTCGTTTAAAAACACATTATCAAGCCATATTTGAATTTTTCAGGGGTGAAAGGAGGACATCAAAACCATGGACATTGTTCCTTGACCCCTCCCCACTTTTTTGGTCCCATTCCCCACCTGGAGCTCTGGGACTCTTGAGTTTGGGTTTTTTACTAGGTCTGGATAACTTGTTCAATCCTTTTGTTTGCTTTTAGTTCTTCTAACATGTAGAATTGCTCTTTCTATTTTTCATATTTTCCTTATTTGACTTGTTCCATTTACAATGGAAATTTGACTTGTTAAACTTAACAACAACAAAATTTGACTCTTACAAACTTAACAGAAACGTTAAGTTGTTCCCCATCTCAAGACAGCTAAGAGCAACAGTCAGTTGCAAGTTCTGTGAGCGGTGCTAGGGTAGATCTTGTCACATACACGTGACATCTAGTCACATATCTACTTTCCCAGGGGTTTTCTTCCTGTTGTTCTGACACTTCCTTCTGTATAGCTCTTGCCGTGATGTAATCAGTGGTAGTTCTCTTTAGATTCCCCAGTTCACGTCCTTGCCTCTTAAAGAGGATCCTGCTTTGATTGATCTGGGCTGTGTTCTTTGATCATGATGCCTCTTAAAGTTCACTTTGAGCAAATCTGTCAGGATCTGAGTGGGCATAGGGCATGGAGGGGAGGTGCACCTCTGGTGACCCTATCACCACTTTTTGTCTTCCTCTCATGTACCACGTATCCTAAGGACCTCGTTCTCGGGGGCCACAGAGGCTGGCTAAGCAACACTTTGGATAATACAAAGTCGATACTTTTAACGAGAAAGTCAGAATAAGGACTGTGGTGTTTTGATTTTGTTGTGTTTTGTTTTAATAATAAACTCCTCAACTCTGGTTTATCCTGTTGCAGTTAAAAAAAGTAAATAGTCAATTTAGAATTTCTGTTGGGGAGATGGATGAAATTGTGTTCTTTATTCATAACCTGAAGTCTAGCTTTATAGATTTATTGGTTTACTTTACTACAAGCCTGATTATTATACTTACAAAACATTCTTAGATTCCAGTAACTTTCACATACATTTTATCTTCTCCTGGTGACAGTTTGCAAAGTCTGTCAGATGTATAGCTAATAGAACACGGTCCTGTAAGACAGCACACCCAGGTCTTGATTTGTAAAGTTAGTCTTATAGCAGCTCTGGAATTCACTGTAGAGCCTGAAAATTCATGCAAAATTTGCGGAGGCGTCAGGCCAAACTGTTTGCTTTTAAGACTTGCTGTTAAGATGCTTACAGTTTACTTCAGTTGATTTCTGTTTTCTTTTCAGTGTTGTACATCAGCACTCAGAAGAGAAGGATGTGAAGACACCAAGACTACAGGACTCTTGAAACTTGGATATATTTTTTTAAAGAGATTTTTGGTTCTTTTTGATATAATTTGTCCTATTTAATAACAGTTGGTGATTTTTGTACTGACATATGAGTAAGATGAGTATGTAAAATTGTGACTTTAATTGTAAAGAATTCTTTCATATTTAAGTTTCAGTCATTTTCATTTACCTCTGTGTCAGTGTGCAAAATGCAAAAGGAATTAAAACCTTTCTCCCTACATGATTTTTAACTTAAGTTTCAAGTGGTGTCATTCGATTTGGTTGCTTTATGTATTCGACTGAGTAACTTGATGCACATGATGATGGCCTGTCTGTGTGTGCCATACGAAATACCTGAGTGCAAATGTTCCACAGCGGCATCCAGTTTCAGTGTGAGGCTCAGTGGGGTCCATGAGGTCAGAAGTTCAGCCTTGGATTCCGTCACCTCAATGGAAAATAGATTTGGGGTTCTAACAGTGGCACTTGCACAAAAAGAAGGGAAATCCAGATTGACATGAGAGAAATTCTAAAGGTTCCCAGCATGCCAGTTAGGTGAAGATGTCCCATTTAAGGCAAGTCTGCCCGCAGTCACATTGCACCTCCTCGTGTGCTGCTAGAGGTGTTAGGGTTCCTTGCTCCCTTTCAGGGATAGGGGCATCTGTCACTCATTTTGTGAACACAGTAGGGGCGGAGCCATTCCTGCACATCTGTCTGGTGGTCATTTATATTAAACAAAGCCTAGCCCTTGGAAACTTCCTCAAGTTTTGGTTGCTTCACTGATTTGGGGAAGACTTTCATCCCTCTTGCCTTTTCTCAGGGAGAGGCAGGCGTTTGGGAAGCCTTGCTGTCAGTCCGAGGTGTGTGAGTATGACATTGTCCTGGAGCAGAGCACTAAGTGTTGACACTGCATGGCACAAGGCTTCTCCCTGTAATGTGACTCCCGCTGGGCGGGTTTTCACAATTTATTAATGAGTTTTCCACAGCCCTGCTTTATTCTCTGAACAGTTAGTTTACGCTGTCTCTAGGAACAACAAACAGATCTGGGCACTATGGTTGAACGAACACCAGACAATCGTGTGAACGTGGTGTTAACCTTCCGCCTCCTGCCCTCCCCGATCTAAACCTCATCTCTGTCCCAGGAGCCAGTCGTGTGAGTTTGAACAATTGCCTGATTGAAGGATGTGGAGGCAGGATAGGGAAGAAGGAAGGGAGACGGTGGGGGTGGTCTGCAGAGCAACTTTGCCTTGTTTTATTTTAAAGATCACAGAGTAATGGGAAACAATTATTTTTTAATTAATAACTTGGGAAAGGTAAACAAACATTCACAGGGTTTAACTGTGTACACCCAAAATAAAACACTGCTATGCTTCGATAATTTATCACTGCTTGACAGGGGCTTGAAAAGGGGCCAGTCTGTAAATACAAGTCACCAATTTGCTCTTTTATAAATGACTTCTTCTAAGGAGAAAATAGATGTCCCTCCCCGTGGAGCATACATGTTCTCATTTGGTTTCCAGAATATGTGGGCTGCCGGGTTACTGTGTCCCTTCATTCACTTACATCAGCTGCTTCTAAAAGCAATTCCGCTGTTATCTCCCACCAGTCTGCCGCATCCTATTTGTGCTACCTTCTTCCCTGACCTCCCTTTCGGTATATGTCTTTATTTTTCCCTTGCCGTCTCTCTATTTTAATAGCTCTACGGTGGAGTAGTATTTTCAACCATGGAACTACTTTTAATCAAGATCGGCTTTGGGAAAGGCGACCGTTTTTATGGTAATGGAGGCCCGTATTATGCACTGTACCAACGCAAGCTATCCCCTGTGTATACCTTCACATAGTAGAGCCGTGAAACAAAGTGTAAATGCTAAAATTACTTTTTTCTTAACTGGAGTCTCCTAGAGGTCAGTGAATGATTTCTAGTTGCCTTGTAGCTAAGACATTTGTTCTAGGTAGGGGAATTTTTCACTTGAGTAAGTACCTCTCCTTGTCTCTGCCCTCAAGCCCTGGCTGCATCCTCTTTCTCTTCGATTTTGCAAAACAGAATGTTTAGTGAGAAACAAATTGTGCTTGATTTTTCAGACTATTTGACTTCATGTCTTGTTTTGGTCTTCTGAGCTATTCCTTGGCTAATCTTTGAACAAGTTGAATTGATTCTGACTACAAAATTGTTTACCCCCAAACAGAGCTGTTGACAAGTACAAATACAGATGGCAGGCATGTGGTAGGATTTTCCTGTTCTCAGCATTCTGTAAGGGAATACTACTAAGAGATGGTTTACATCTTCAGCGTTTTTATACAGAGCAATGTGGAAAGCATGCTGGACGTGCTTAATTATGTGGCAAATAATAGCACGTGTTTGAGGGATTGTTTAGGTCTAAAAACTCCGCCCCACTGACGTGGTGCATATAGTTTATCACCCTGGAGGCTATACTAATCTATAAGAATAGAGGCAACCTGTGAGGGTGAGGGGTGGAATTGCCTGACAATCACACTCAGCAGCAACCTCAGTACAACAGTCCAGGCTGAAGGACCAGGCGGTTCCCTTAGTGTGGACTGACACTGACCTTTGTCCTCCGAGGAAATGATCCTGAGTACTGGCTAGCGTCTCTATGCAGCGGCAGATCCCAGCCCATTCTGTGACCAGAGCCATTTTTTACAGCCACACTGCATGAACCATTTTCACAAAAAGAAACTTGGTGGAAGACAGTTTTTGTCTCCTGTGACCCTATTTTTCTGGAGGCCCCCCACTCAACAGCATGGCTCTGACCACCTTTAGGAAGATTGCCCCCATCATTGTGGAGATAGACACCACCCTGAGAGTTGCAGCGTTAGCCCTGACCTCTCTGGTCTGCACACGCAGCAACCACGTTCATTCCGGTCGCAACTGCCTGTACCAGTTTAGCATCACAACCTTCAGTGTCTCCATTGTTGACTGAACAGCTTTGACTTAGCAGTTGGGAGTCCAGTTTCCAAAGTGGGGCTGAGACGGCAAGAGTGGACAGGCAAGAGTGGTACGTGCCAAGTGACCGGGCGGTGGGGGTGACCCGAGCACCTGCCCTGCTTCCCTTGTTTGGAAGATGGAGGAGGTGGCCAGGTGGTGGGGTTTTGAGCAAGTGGTAGCACACATCACTGGCATTTAGTGACCAGTAATCAGGCGGCACTGCTAGGCCTTGTGGGCAACTGGAAAGTGGGAATGTCCCTGTTCCTGCTCTCCAGACTGAGTTTGTAGTTATGAGTAATTTATAAGAGAGGGGGGTGTTATCCAAATTTTAAAAAATTGGGCCAACATTGTGAGAATTCTTTTAAAAATCTGAACACTTTAGACGGATTTCAGTAATCTCAACTATTATGTTCTTACCTTGAAATTCCAGATAACCTTGGGACTAAATAATTTTGAAATATTATCTCTATTTATCCTGTTGGCCGATAGCCCCATGTGGTTCAGCCTCTCATCTTGATACTCCTTTTTCCATCCAGGAAAAGCCAACTTTTCTGTTTTGATTCATCTGTTTTATTGAAAGATTTTCTTTTTTGGTAGTAATTTGGGAGTTAGCAAATGGAGGGTGGACGTATTCTAGGATCTTCATGAAAGTATAAAACATGATCAGTTGGGATAGACTAGTTTTTGAGGTCTCACTTGAACATTTACAAAATGTTCAAATCCATATGGACTCCATTTATTCCAAGTTTTACAACGGCATGAGTGCTAGTGGGTTTGGCAAAATATTGTACCAACTGGATTCAAGGAGAGCCAGTTTGTGAAAAGTTTACATAAAATAGTTTTAGAGAAACTTCATACCATCATGCATACACAGTATTCCAAATCACTATTCAGTGTTTACATCAAATAGAAGTCCTCCTGAAATTGTAATAATGAAGAAAAAATAAAAAAATGTGTAATCTGCATGTGGAGTAGATGTTGCTATGATACAGAACATTACTTCTGACCCCCAAATCTCAGGGGTTTGAAACAACAAATGATTCTCACTCATGCTCTATACCTGGGGGGCGGGGGGCAGGGGGATGCAGCACCTCAAGTTTCTACCATCTTAGTGTGACCCAAGGCTCCGTGCCACAGGGGAAGGGTATGAAGAATCGTGCCCTGGCTCTGAAATACTTTTGCTTGGAAGTGGTACCAATCACTTCCACTCCATTTTTATGAGCAAAGCAAGTTACGTGGCCATGGTTCTACATTTGCGGGAAAGTGTGATTCTTTCATGGCCCCAGGAGAGAAAACCAGAAATATTTGTGAACAATGGTAATACCACAGTATGGTATGTGTGTTGAGGTTCTTCAGAGAAAGAACCAATAGGGGTGTGTGTGTGTGTGTGTGTGTGTGTAGAGCAAGCTTGTGTGTGTGTGTATGTGTGTGTGTAGAGCAAGCTTGTCCAAACCACAACCCGCAGGCTGCGTGTGACCCAGGACAGCTTTGAATGCAGCCCAACACGAGTCTAAACTTTCTTAAAACATGAGATTTATTTGTGTGTGTGATTTTTATTTTTAGTTCATCAGCTATTTTATGTGTGGCCCAAGACAATTCTTCCAATGTGTTCCAGGGAAGCCAAAAGGTTGGACACCCCTGGTATAGAGAGAGATTTATTTTAAGGAATTGCCTCACACAACTGTGGAGGCTAGCAATTCTAAAATTTACAGGGGTTGATTTGTAGGCTGGAGACCTGGGGAAGAGATGCAGTTCAAATCCAAAGGCAGACTGCCAGCAGAATTTTCCCTTCTGGGTGGTAAATCTTTCTCTATTAAGGCCTTCAACTGATTAGATGAGGCCCACCCACACTATGGAGGACAATCTGCTTTAATCAGAGTCAGCTGATTTAAATGTTAATCTCATCTAAAAGACACCTTTACAAAACCACAGAATATTTGATGCAATATCTGTACTCTGGCCTACCCAAGTTGGCACATAAGATAAGGTGACCAGATTTTAACATTGGTAAAGTGAGACACCATTGACCAGGGGGGAGGGGGTTTTTGATTAAAAATTTTGGTCTATCTCCCGCCATTCCCTAGCTTGTCGTGCATTCTTTCCAAAAATCGGGACTTTTTTAAAACGCCGCGGGACGCAGGACAAATTTTTAAAAATCGGGACTGTCCCGCCAAAAGCGGATGTCTGGTCACCTTAACATAAGATTAACCATCAAAGTATGTTAATTTGTGCTACAGGTTTTTCGTAATTACAGAAAGTAAGATATATCTTTAAAATGCAAAATTGTGAAGTCTCAGATTGTATCACATTGAGGAAAGAATACTTTCTCTGCTAAGACTGGGGCTGAGGATCCTGCGTTCCTAGTACCTTAATCACTTCTTCATTAAATTCCAAAAAAACCCCACAAAAAAACCGGTGGCTGGTTCCTTCCATGGTTTCAGAAATGGTCTGAATAGATTGCCTTGGTTTGGTTTTGTTGTTATAACTTATAAATTCCCAGTTAATCTTTTTCTAGACTTAAAATGCTGAAGGTAAGAAAAACCTTTCTATGGAGCAGGAAAGCATCTCAAGCCAAACAAATACGTGTTCTAGCCACACAATGAGGTGAGATGGAGTCGAGTACACTCCGTGCTGTGTGTCGGCTGTTTCAGAGGCAGAGGGTATATTACACTTAAATTTGACCCTGGTCTCTTTCCCTACATTAGGTCTGTATGGCAGTGTATTTGAAACCCTTTGCAAGGATCTTTGTCCTCAGGAAGTGGATGTGGTTGGTCAAAGACATGGTCCTGTTAGCAGGACCTGACTGAGTGAGACAAAAACTACTTCATGCCCTTGCCTGAGGTCCCCTGGTGTGAGCAGGTGCAGAGACTTCTTCTTTTTTTGACAGAGGGGGGAGAGAGATAGAGAGAGAGAGAGAGATACAGAGACAGAGAGAGAACTGAACTGGGGGAGCTCCCAGTTCAGCATATGGGTCCACACAGGCCGGGGCTGGGATTCGATCCTCGATCCCCGGCGCTGCAAAGTGAGCGCTTAACCCACTGAGCCATCCCGGCTTTCCCAACAGAGGCTTCTGAGAACAGGATTTCCCGGTGTTGACAGCGGAGGCTTGATTCCATTAGCCAATCAGGCTAATCCTCCCATTCCTGCTTTGTGGTCACTGAACAAATTAAGTCCCCTCTTCCAGATGCAGGAACTTTGAAGCAAAATAGTTAAGTGACTTGCCCTGAGTCACTTGGGAAGTCGCTGCAACTAGAATAACAGCTCCCACTGTTGTCAGATCTGGCCTTTAAGTGCTGAGCCCCATTGATTCCTTCTAGCGTGCGTTTAATCATTACATCAATTTTCTATTCATCCTCCCGTAGCTGAAATAAGAAGGTCCCCAGGTGTGCACACAGACTGCTGTCCTCTACATTCAAAGATGATGCTGTTGACAATGATTTGTTATCGCTGTGCTTGGGTGTGACTGAGAAGATCAATAGGGGACAACAGCTCTGGACACACTGCCCCTTGGCGTGTGTCTGCTGGCACTGTCTGCAGTCTTGCATTTTTTGAGATGAACGCTTCTTAGAATTTGCAACCCGCCTGCCCCGTTCTCCTTAGTCCTAGTTCCTATCCAACAGGCCGTGGCCCAGCAACCCTTTGCTGCATCTTCACATTAGAAGCTGCATCCTCAGACCCAGTAAACACGTGAGAGACGAATGAAGATGGGCTGTGTGTGGATCGGGATCGCCTTTTCCTCCCTGGCCCAGCTCCGACTGGATCGATGGTCCCTTGTCACAGGCTCATTTGCTTAGGTGTTTAGTAAGGACTGAGGTAATTTGGTGCCTCTTCTAGAGTGAGGTTTGCCATGCCCCCTGCAACCCCTCCCTCACTGTGTGTACACAGGACTCTCCCCCCCCAAACACACACACACACACACACACACGCACACACACACACGCGCACGCGCACTCCCTGAAGCGTGACCCACACCATGGAACTCTGCACAGAGCCCTGAGCACGTGGCGCTTAACTGAAAACTCAACCAGGGCATGTTGTGTTTCCCGTGAGTACATTTTATTTAAGTTTACTGAAGACTTCTCTATAGCTGCTCTCATTTTTCAGTTTACTATAAAATTAAAAAAAAAAAAAAAAAGAAAACCTGGGTAAGGGATGGTTCAGCGGGTTAAGCGCTCGCTTTGCAGTCCCAGAGCCTGAGGATCGAATCCCGGTCCCAGCCCGGGCGGACCCGTGTGCTGAGCTGGGGTGTGCCCCCAGTTCAGTTCTTACTGGGGCCTATGTGGGAGCCCCTGGCCCAGTTCCTGCCCTGCACAGCCCCGTGCCCACCTGTGGAGTGAAACTATATGGAAAACTAATGTCAACTATGGAGACTGCTCTGGGCCCTCCCCCTTCTCTCTGTCTCTCTCTCTCTCTCTCTCTCTGTCTCTCTCTCTCTCTCTCTCTCTTCTCTCTCTCTCTCTGTCAAGAAAACAATAAAAATAAATCTTTTTTTAAAAGAAAACCTTTTCATTGAAACTGATTACTTTGAGAACTGTGAGGAAAAAGTCCTGAATGTCAAGTGATGTGGTAAACCTTGATGAAAATGTATTGTTTACGTTTCAGGAAGAAAGGGAAACCTTTATTTTAAGGAGTATTTAAAATAGAGAATGGGTGAGAGGTTGACAAACAATATACACTTCCCCCCAGGTTAGAACTGTTTTCCCAAATGGATCTGTTTTGCGCATTCATAGAAATGAAAGTACTGTTTAACTGAAAGGAAAACCTGTTTAAATAAGTAAGCCATTAGGCAGAGGATTTAAAATCCATTCTTTGTATTAAAAACCAGTGCAGACTTAATATGATTACTTCTATTATTGTCACTCATTTACCTTCAATGAAGTGAAACTTACCCCAAATTAACACATTTTCTTCTTCCCTCTATCTCTCCTCTTCTGTTTTATGGGAGACATCAGCTTTTAGCCTCCACAATTTCAGTTCCAGGCACCACCCCTCCCAAATTATACAGCCATTATTTCTCTCAAAGTTGCCATTATTTTGAATTTCACAACAATTTCTTAATTATTGTAACCAGCTGACCCTTCCTCAAGCTTTCTGTGGAGGTGGAGGGGGTGTGCTGAGGTCAGTGTTGAATATCAGTGGAAGTAGGTCACACACCATAGTCAATGACCCCTAGTCTAGGAGGAACTCTGAGTGAACATCACTGACCTAAGAACTTTAGGAATTCAACAAAACATGCAGAAAGCTTCTATCTGGCTTGTGTATGTGAGAGACACATTATTGTAGTTGAACCTGAAAGCCGAGAGGAGACTCGATCAACATTAGAGCCGTTGTAGACTGGGAGCTCCGTGAAGACAGGGCTGCGTTGTGTTTGGCTTTTTATTTCCAGTGCCTGGGGTTGTCTGGCACATCATTGTTTGTTTGCTGTCTTTCTGCTGACAAATAGCCATGTAGAATCACAATCCTGATGCCCCTAAATAACTGACTTAGGTCTCTGGCAAGCATCAGGCCCACTCCTATTACTTGAAAGATTGAAAACACTGGCAAAGAGGCAAGTTACAGGGCAATGGAGACCTTCTTTTATAACATCCACTGGAAGTTCATCCTGCTAGAAGGAGATCAGCTGACACATTTTGGCTTGCCTGGCTGAAGCTTTCGTTGCTTAGAAATCAGAAAAACACCAAGGAGGGCTGATATTGGATTCATAAGGAGGAAATGCTCACCGACAGGGAGTGATGGAAAACTGGGAGAGAAAGGGACTTTGTCACCTTCATGTATGTACCAAGGAATAAATTAAACATGAATTGTAATCAGACGTATATCCCAGCCTTTATGAAAGCAGATATCAGAAAGTTCAGATAAAACATCATCTTGTGGAAAGAGTCCAGAAGCTTAGGAATCTTGCACACAGACCAAGGAGAAATGAAAGGGATTGGCCTTCAGCATGTTCCAGATAATGATGGCAACACAAGCTAACGTATTCAAGTTTTACTTTGTGCTAGCCACTGTGCTAAGCCCTTTACAACTCATTGAATCTTCACAATAGCCCTATGAGATGTGATTATTCCTTCTGCACATGAGGAAACTGAAGCCCAAAGAGAAACTAGCTCAACATCACCCAGCTGATAAGTGGCAGGGGTGGGATTTAAACCCATCAGAGACGTTAAACGACCACCTGACTGAGTCAAGTGGTCCAAACCCCCAGAAGAACTGAAGCTTTTCGGAATAAAGTGAACAACAAAGGGGTCACGTCGTTTGTGAAGGACAGAGTGGTGTAGACAGGTGGCCAGGAGACCAGCTACTCAGGTCTCCTTGTTTCTTTATTCCTCTGAAGGGGTTATCTCCAAGCTGAGAACATTTCTGGGAAACAGAATCCACCAAACTACAGAGCACAGTAGCTCCTCCATGTGAGCTTGACTCTCCAGGATGCCCAATTCCTTCCACCACACAGAACCATTTCTTTGCAGGTAACACCGAGGAAGCGTTGCTAGGAGCCTGTGAGGTCCAAGAAAATGGGAGTTGAACAAGTGCTCTACTTTTTTCAAAAAAGAAAGAAAAAGTTAGGGAACTACGGACCAGTAAACTTGATGTCAAAAACCTTAAAAAACTTTAAAAAATTAGAAAAGGACTTTAAAGAAAAAAAAAAGTAACATTTTTAGAAGGTTTTGTGGGTTCACATGAAAAATAACATGTCAGGAGCACATACTATTTCATGAGTACAGTTTCTAGACTATGAAACTGGAAAGATATAAGCATAATACCGTCATTGTCACCGTCAGTGTTATCCTGGCTACGTTTCCATGTGTCTGGCACTGTCCAAAGCACTTAGCCTGTGTCACCTCATTTAAGCCTCAGGACCAACCAGAGTATAGTGTCTCTTAATCTTAACACATTGAATAGAATTTCTCAACTCTGGACAAAAATAGAATGAGTAGTTGATAGTATGATTGAAGGGTTAGTAACTGACTCTTGGAAAATAAAAAGATTTAAGTGTGTCTAAACCAATAGCTGTGCGAACAACTATAACATTTCAGTCTTCTTGGTTGTATACAAGTTCAATATTTTCATGGATTACTTGGGTAAAGGAATAAAAGTGTTTTAGATGCTATAGTAGGAACAGATAATACTAGAAATAAAATCAGGAGTAAAAAAGCTCAATAAGGTAGAATAAGAGAATGAGAGCAATAAACTGGGAACTAAAAGCACTTCAATTTAGGGCTTGGGTGTTTTTTTAAGCTACATAACAATTTGGGGAGACCCAGAATTACTGAATCTCATTGTTGAAAGCCATTTTTGGTCTTCTAGTTCTTTCAAGCAGTCTCACTAAATAGTTCTCTAGTCCTCTGGTTTTCAATCTGCATGATATGGCAGGAGAGATGAAATCAGTTTAGTGGATAAAAGTCAGAATTTCCAAAGAAGGAAATAGGAAAAAAAAAAAATCAAAGTGAACCACCTGGAGTAATTATTAGTATTATGTTAGACTTTTGTTTCCATTTTATTCTCAGTTGTGTATGCACTTGGTGGTGATAGAAAATATATTTTCTACTATAGACTGTGGTCAAAAAAATTGAAAGCCACTGCTGTGGCCAATTCTTAAATACCTTTCCTTTATTACTTTATTAATAGACACTACCTATGGGGAAATACAGAAATTTATACTTTGTACAGAAATGACTCATAAGAAGATTTTTTCTTGTTATATTGAATTTAAGTTTGTCTCACTGTAGCTTGAGCATGTTGGTGTGTCAGCCCTGCCGCTAGCTCAGATCAGTTAACAGCCTTACTCCACAATATCCTAATCTATAAAAATGCAAGTATTACTAATAACAAAACAGTAATACTTTCCAAACCTAATATGACAGTAAAATCTTTTCTTTCTTTCTTTCTTTCTTTCTTTCTTTTCTTTCTTTCTTTCTTTCCTTTCTTTCTTTTCTTTCTTTCTTTCTTTCCTTTCTTTCTTTCTTTCTTTCTTTCTTTCTTTCTTTCTTTCCTTCCTTCCTTCCTCCCTCCCTCCCTCCCTCCCTCCCTCCCTTCTTTCTTTTCTCTCTCTCTCTCTCTCTCTCTCTTTCTTTTTAAAAGAGGAAGCACTTTAAAAACTCTGAAGCTTTTACAGATGCTTTCCCTCTTTATGACCCTT